>CM042428.1:14992207-15292207 GCA_023631565.1 Gymnocephalus cernua
ATGGAAAACAAACACCCATTGTGATTTATATGAGTTTAAATCAAATTAATTGAAGGAATCCTGGGGTGGATTTGTACAGGCGTTACTGATAGGATGCCCTTAGCTTTTGAGTCTCATTCCATGTGCTGCTCAGTTCGTTTTTCTAACATATGGAACTGCACAGCGTGTGGGGCCGTTATCTTTAGCGCCATTGTTAATCATCTCAAATTGTGCAGAACCTGCTTATACGGGCCGGGTGCAGTAAACTGTGCAGTTTAGCTGTAATGAAATGACTTACCTTTTTAGAACATTATGCAAATCACTCATTTTATCTTGACACTACATACACAGGACAATCACTGGCCCCTCACAATCTCAGAATATTAGAATCTGCCTCGCGCCCCATTGTTTTAGATGGTCCAAATGAAAGCCATCTGGGGGCTGCTGTCCACACCAAGACAAGGGAATTAGCTCGCTGAGTGTCCCTTATCTCACTGCCTCCGCACTCTACCCGGTGAACTCCCATTCTCCTCTAGTAATGAGTAGCTACCCAATTTAGTTCCTTTTCTCTCCAAGGGGGAATAAATCCAGCACAGTCCTTCGGATGAAAGAACCTGCAGGTCCCTCGCCTCCCGCCCCGTGACCTTAATTGACAGGAAATTGTATTTGTCTTGCTCCCTCTGTGACAAAACAGGTGTCCGGCAGGGTTTGCTCCCCATGCTCAGTGCAGTGACCTCTGTCTCTGTCTTTCTTCTCTTTTCAGCTGCTCCTAAGGGTCCTAAACTCTCTATGTCCCCCACCAGAGCAAAGGTAGGGGACACGGTGCGCATCACTGTGCAAGGATTCCAGGTAGGATCGCCTGGGGTAAGTGCATGGGGCTTTAAAAAAAATGAATGGTCAAATTGACACGTGTACTGTATATGTGCAAGTTATGCCTGTTAAATGTTCACACTGTCTTGTGTGGCTGTTGGGCATGGACATGGACATATTTTGCCTCAGTCTTTTCAAGGATGCATACAAAATACAAATGTCAAAATTTGGATTCACAATAGTATACAGGCAAAAAAAATAGTACGTTTACATCACATTTTTTCAGGTTGTTTCATATTAAAGCACTAGGCAACTGGAATCTTAGCTAAGACGAATAAACTAAAAGAGATACATTTGTTTATGAATGACTAGGGCTATCCGATGTCCATGTCTATCAGTCTTAGCCAATGCTGTTAGTCTGCTGTGTCATTTTTTTCTTGCTTTCAGACTTCCTGCTCTATAATCCCAAAGAAAGAGCTAAAGGTTCCAACAAAGAGATTGTTTTGTGTCACTGTCATCCCCTGCCAAAGAACCATGTCCCCAGTGTGAATGGCCTGTGGACGGTCCTGATCTCTTTGACAGGAATGGCACATTGAAGCCAGGCAGCTGTAGTCAGTCAGGTGAAGAGGATAGGGCTAATCCTGGTATAGGACCTGCTAATGGCCCACAGCACAAATTGCCTCTGTTACTTCTTAACCACTGCTTCAGGAATCTCTAGGAATCAGATTTGTTGTGTGATATTATTTCACTCTTCTGGGACATTTCCATGCAAAATGAATGCTCTGTATTGTCTTTGGTTTAGTGCACCAAGCTATTGAATGTAGACAGATTTGTACACGTGTTTGTGTCTGCCCAAGGACCTCTAGATTCTTTTAAAGTTTTTCTTTGAGCAGTGTTAAGATTGGTTATTATAAACAGGCTTTGCTGTGGCATACAGCCAGTGAGGCCCTTCGGCAGCATTGGCATCAGACGCATGCAGTCTGATCAGAAAGCAAATTTCCCTTATCCTTCTGGAACTAGGCTTTAGGGTTTCACAAGTAGATAAGATTGTGTGTCAAGACTTGATAATTTTGCCTCCCGCCTTTCTGATAAAATTACATGCCAGTTTTCCCTCTGGTTTATTGTTTTAGGAATATATTATGGATGATCATCCTACATCCTACTTTGTCTTCCTTTTTCATATTGCTTTATGTATGAGATAAAGTAGGACCTTGATGGTTTCGGGAGCACAGTGCACAGACGTTTTTTTCATTTGGACTTTTTGCTCGTGGGGTTATGTGACAGGAAGGTTTTTATCATAATATGACCTTTTCCCAAGAGACTGGCTCAATCTACTCACTGATTTAACTCATGATTTAAACATAGACCTTGAATAACTGTTTTATTAACATTTATTTTGAAAGGTTAGACAATTCACAACTACTTCAGTAGGTCACTTTAAGCTGTCAACGGCACTTTTCCACCTAGCATGATTAGAGCAGTTTATCTGAACTCTAAAGTGTTTGTTTGGGCATGTAAGAATATCATTTGAATTTGGGTGCATGCCAACCAAATCCACCAACATATCTTGCTTCAGGGTAGGTTTTCTAAAATGTGCACTTTTTGAGTCAATGGAGAGGGATATTGGCTCAAAAAGTGCGGAAATTCTGCCGTATGTCCTTCTTTTCGGCCAGATGTCCGTCACCTTCCGCTTTCTTTGTGTTGGAATTTTAAACTCTGGACGATTTATGAGGACTATGGTTAACTGCTCCTCTGATCTCTGCAGGGTAAATCCAGACAGCTAGCTAGACTATCTGTCCAATCTGAGTTTTCTGTTGCACGACTAAAACAACTTTTGAACGTACACACGTTCCACCAAAACAAGTTCCTTCCTGAGGCTATTTTGCAGCGGCATGATTGTGATTGGTTTAAAGAAATGCCAATAAACCAGAGCACGTTTTTATCCCATCCCAGAATGCTGTGTGGACTAGCCAGACCCTCCTCCATAGCGCTGTGGAGGAAGCTCTGGCAAAGCGAGACTACACATTCACCAACAGTGGGGCGGTGACATTTTGGAGGCCACTGTTGGTCATGCTTTGAGTCATGCTAAAATCATGCCTTAAACCCTCTGGTGAATTCTTTATCCAAGATTGCAAGTGTTTGAGTGTTAAAAGTCCATACTGCACTGCCCCTGCAGGCTGGAGCTGGTATTTTAAAAAGAGTCACTAACAGTCATTGTTTGTTCCCACTGCTCCATAGTGTTAATGGCTTTCAGCCCCAGATGGCTCTCTGGCTACAGTGGCTTAACAAGATACACTTCTTGAACCCATTTTTTAAACTATTTTTTAGTAAGTAATTTACTAGTTTTAAGCTTCAGTCTGTATTAAAATGAAAGCTTACCGAGAAGTCAGGGGAAAATATTTGAAAATATAAAGAGAAAAAGAAACAAAACAATGAGGATAAATGATCCGCAATAACATTATTTCTTTTCATTTAAATTAATCACTCACAACACATTTAACATCAGACTAACATATGCTATAATACTAGACCTTTGGAATCCAATGCTTGTGAAGACTGGTCAAGGGAGATTATTTGGGACTGAAACATTTTAAACAGTTTTAAAATGTACTTGAATCTTAAAGATACTGGTATAGAAATGCAATGTATTTGTTGATGCACATTACAAAAAAAATGCCCACACTCTACATGAAAATAATGACGCTCAAACAACTACAACTCCAGTCCAAACATGATTCACAGCACCCCCTGACACCAGGGAAAGATTTTTCTCCTGACTCAAGGAATTAAGTTATTAAGGGCAAAAATATTACATGTAATCCACAGGATACATTATACTTATTATAATAATAATGTATACTTTAATCCCACAAGGGGAAATTACAATGTTTTCACTCTGTTGTTATTACACACAGGCCTGAATTACACACACATGCTCAGTACCTATTCATGCACTAATGGAGAGATGTCAGAGTGAGGGGGCTGCCCATGGAAAGGCGCTCCGAGCAGTTGGGGGTTGGGTGCCTTGCTCAAGAGCACCTTGGCAGTGCCCAGAAGGTGATCTGGCACCTCTCCAGCTACCAGTCCACCACCATACTTACCATATGGGGACGTGAACCAGCAACCCTCCGGTTCCCAACCCAACTCCCTACTGACTGAACTACTGCCCCCCCCCCCGTTATTCATAATCCTTCAATCCAAACAGGCCATAAGAATGACGCATACTACTACCAAAATGATTATTTTCAAAGTATTTTGTCACAGGGAGATGTTTAAATGTTAAAACCAATATAGCCAAACTATTCATTTTTTAAAAGACATTGAACAAGTCTTTGTACCCATTCATGTCATTTTGCAGTAATCGCTAACCATAGAAAAAGCAGATTTGCACTTGAATGAGTGATGAAAAAATACCTTAAAATGTTTTCTTTTCTATGTCATTTAGCCTTCTCCAAAATGACTAGAAATAGTGATTCATCCTTACACTAGTGTAAGAAGGAAGACAGAGAAGCAAAACCTAATATCTCCGAGGTGGAATGGTACATGAGCTCTTCTTCTCTTCTTATCATCTATGGACACGTTAACCCACCAGATATGAATGAAATAATGCTTCATTGAGGGTTATATTTTGAAATTGGAAAAACAGTAAGGAGGTGGTTCTCTGGAGGGTTAAAACATGTGAGGATAAAAAAAACTGTTATAAAGTGAAGTGTCAATTATTAATGCATGTTGTTAACTTGCCGTTGCATTAGGGGGAAAATTGGAGCTTGTATTATTCATGTATCCTTTGCTGTTAATCTTTTGGCTGAGCCTCACAGACTTTCTTTGCACCACCCTCTCAACCCCCCTTTATTTCCCTCTGTCTCTTTTTTCCTTTCCTTTCTCTTCCTTTTTTCCCTCTCCATCCCATGTGGGTGCTGGGTGTCGATAGAATGAGGTGTTCCCCGAGCCCCTGTTCACCTGGACCCGAGTAGGGGGCCGCCTGCTGGATGGCAGCGCCGAGCGAGATGGGAAGGAGCTGATTCTGGAGAGAGTGCCAGCCGAGCTCAACGGCTCCATGTATCGCTGCACGGCCCAGAATCCTTTGGGCTCCACGGATACGCACACTCGCCTCATAGTCTTTGGTATGTGCGCTCAATGCGGCAACACGCCCTGGCCCCATTCTGGAGTGGCTACTACACTATCAGTGGAATTAAAATCACATTTCAGTTTAATTAATTATTTAGAAGACAATGAATATGAAACATGTTTTTTCTTTCTGTGACTGTACAACTTGGGTGCACAAGAATTATCTAGACCACTTATACAATTACATAGTTGAATGTCACAGAAAATTACATAATTCTACAAAACTCATTTCATGTATCTACAGTATCTGTGAAAAATACTTCTGAGATTTATGTGACCGCTTTTAGGTATGAATCATTAATGCAGCTAAGTGTGTGATTAATAAGAGATTGTATTCCTAATTGGCGCAACAACACATTCTTTTTAAGGCTGCGCTTAGTGATGATAACTATTCTCCAGCAAGGGATTTAGTCACTATTCCATCAATGGCATGTCTTGAACTGCTATCACTTAAACACCATGATGAAATTAAAGCACCTTTTCTTCTGACAGTGTCAGAAAAGCACATTGTTCAATGGCTACACCAAAGTAACATGTTCATCGGGACCTGGAAGTAGTCCATTTACTGGTGTTGATGTGTGAGCTGGATTGCTTACAGGCTCTATTATGTCTGTGTGTCTTGCTCCTCTGGATCTGTTTACTCTGGACACTCTTGGAAGAACTGAGATCTGCCTTTCTCAGCCTCATCAGAAAGCTCTATCGACATACAGGAGTTTTATTCAAATAAGTTCTACTATAGCTAAACGGGTGTTGGCTTCTTTACCCATTTTCAGACGTAAATATGATGGCAATTTGACATGTTGGTCCCAGTGTTTGAATAAGCCCACAACACTTTTCGGCAAAAGTCCCAATGTCAATCACACACGACTTCAATCTGATTTAAAAGATTTCACATTTACAGAAAGGCTACAACACACACTGTTTTTAATATGCAGACATTATTTGAATAGATTATTAGGCATCAGATTTCTTAATGCTATCTAATGAATTATGATATTGAAGTATATTTGGGTGTGTCCACGATCACGGGCTAGCCTCCCTCACACACAATGATCATTGCATTACATGTCATTTAGCTGATACTTTTATCCAAAGCAAAGGTACAAACTCTGGACAGCAAGAAGTAAGTTCAAGTACATTAGCTTTAAATAACCCAAACTAAAAAGAGCAGCAGTGCAGCTGTAATTTTTATTTTATTTTTGTCATCCAAGGTGCAGTCAGAAGAGATGTGTTTTTAACCTGCGGCGGAAGATGTGTAGGCTTTTGGCCGTCCTGGCCCACCATTTAGGAGCCAGGACAGCATTATCATTAATTAAAGCTTCAACTACAAAATAAGTTTTAAAATCCGTCACTGATGCAGGTCCTAAGAGAACTGTGAACACTTCCTTTCCTCCATTGTCCCTCAGCAGTGGTACTAATCCCTTCTGCATACCAAATGCTAAATGTCGTGCAAGCACTGCAGCTCTTTCCATAATGGATCTGTGATGTTGGATAAGAGTAGTTACAAAACATTTACGTAACACAGACCTATGTTTGAAAGCCCAGAAGGCCTTTCTATATATATATAGATAACGGCAGCAACGTTACACATTCCATGGCTTCAAAGGACTTTTGACTCTTGTACTATACTGAAGACAAGACACGTAAGAGAAACAGGAGAAATAGTTTTGTTAAATGTAGAAATGTGTGTTGCACGCACACGCATTCACTTCAGCCCTGAAGTGCCCTATTAACGTAAATCAGGTCGACACCATTTTCGTACTTCATCGAGCCTGAAACAAAGAACATTGTATCCATCATGTTTTTTTTTTTTTAATCCTCCGCCTGAAACACTCCTGTGAACAGGGTTTAAAGTACGTCACAAATGTACAAATTACTGGGCGGGCCTAATAAGAACCCACTTTAAGGGGAAAGTGCCACTTTAGGGAGGTGTTACCTTGGGAGGCGTTTTGCTAGGAAGAGCACTAATGTCTATTTAACACCCTGATGCACCCTCAGGTGTCATCGGCTACGTGCCTAGTAATGCCCATCTGTCTGTCTGCTCCTTGTAGATTGCTTCCACTCACGCTTAGGGGAAGTAAATGGTGATTAAGTGACCTTGGCACCCACCCCCCCCCGTGGATATGATATGAGACACTTCTCTCTCTCTGCCGGGGACCAAGAGATAGAAGTATTTTGGGGCTCTGCTCGCTTGGCAAAGTGTTCACCGTAAATCCTCAGGAATAATAGAGAATAATGACGGCGTGGTATAGAGACTCTCCACTGACGACAGGCAGCACTCACGTCTTGATGATGTACATCTTTAGCCACCCTCAGTGATAATACCCTCTGAGATTACTGTGAAGTGAGTCAGCACTGGGGAACTGGGCAGTGACACACACACACACACACGGGCAGACAACCAAAGTGCACACGCGTGCAGAAACACACAGATATGTGTGCTTATGCAAATTTGAGGGGGCAAGCAAACACCAGCGTGCATATGCAGAGTGCACACACTAATTTCCCTGTGCTTCTCAGAGGAGCTGCTTTGTTAATGTGGCTGCAGTGAGACCGGAAGCGTTTCACACCAGTGTGCTGTATTATATGTAGCTTCCACCTGCTCACATGTGAGGTCAGAAAATAGCTCACAAAGTGGAATTTAGGCGTGTTGCTAATACTCTGCAAGCCCTCCCGCTTCTTCCTTTGCAATTACTTTATCCCTCCGAGAACTTTGAAAATATACTGTCAGAGTGTACCGGGCAAGGTAGACATTGGAGCTGCTTATTAAAGGTGGAGTCAATTTCTCCAAACCTCTTTCCCAGACTTTCTGGCCACAGCTGTAGTTGCCTGGTCTCACTGCTGCTAAAAGTGTCCTTGTTGTTCTGGTGCAGCGCTCTGTGTTCCCACTTCCATTAGCAGGCCCTGTGTTCATCACTAGGGATGTGTCATTTAAAATGTGTTTCAGGAACTTTGGAGTTCAGCTTCATTAGAAAGCCACAACCTCTGTCAAAGATAACTATTTTTGTTCTTCTTTTTCTCTGTCTTTCTCCCTCTCATGCTCTTTATCCTCTGATTAATTCCCCCCTTCATTCACTGAGTAACTCGGTCTCTCGGCTACATTTTTTGATCTTTTCTTCTTTCTTTCCAACAGAAAATCCAAGCATGATGAAAAACACACAGAATCAGAACAGTAAGTATTTCAGCCACAGGAATTGATAGCTTTCAGTGTGTGTTTCATTATACATATCATGATGCTGTATATATTGCTTGATCGTCATATTTCCAGAGACGCTGTATGTAATATGAGAACAAACTGTGACACTGCAGTTTTTACTCTGAAAGTGTGTGCAGAAAAGGGGCACTGATCGGAGAAGCACATTCTTTGGGAGACTGTGATTTCAACATTCAAAGTATTGACAGGTGGATGTTTCTCATTCTGTCCTGAACGCATTTTCTCAGATAGACTGCTCGAGAGTGATTCAGTCAGGATTAATCTTCAGCGATGTTCAGTAGCAGCAGGCGGCAAGCCTCTTCCGACGATTATTGGTGTTTCATATGTGCGGTAGTGGCTCATTTGCGGCTCCTGAGATTATCGTATGTAAAGATGAGGGATTGTCAGGAGAAGCCGCTGGGCTGTGACAACAACCTTTCCATCTCTCCCTTTTTTTCTGCCACTCCGTCCCTCTTTCTGCTTCCATCTCTCTGCTTGTCTCTCCTCTCCTCCTCTCCGACTTTTCATACTCACTTTCGGTCTCCCAGTGCCAACGTCTCTTCCCGTTTCATCCATTTCTGCTTGTTCTTTTCCCCTTTTCACCGCCCTTATTTCCTCTCTTTCCCTCACTTAATGTATCTCCCTCCCTTCAATCATACTTATATTTCCTACTTTTCCTCTTCAGCATAGATCACAATCTCAGATCTTGATGCAGGCACAAAAAGATCCAATTCTGGCATAAGGGCCAAATTTTGGAGTCACCAAGACTGTATGTGTGTAATATAATAATAATAATAATAATAATAATAATAATAATACTTAAGATACAGGAATAGACTCTTTAACAGCTCATGTAGATTAGTTTTTATAAACAAGACTTGATAAATGGGATAAA
This sequence comes from Gymnocephalus cernua, assembly GCA_023631565.1. Lineage (NCBI taxonomy): Eukaryota > Metazoa > Chordata > Actinopteri > Perciformes > Percidae > Gymnocephalus > Gymnocephalus cernua. The sequence goes on from CM042428.1 coordinate 15,001,213, forward strand.
ATAGTCAGTCCACATAGGTATGCATTTCGTAGAGATTAGTGAAATAATCCTGACTGTTATTCTGTAAAATACATCAGGGATGTGAACTAAATGTAGATTGTAACTTCTGTGCCATGAAGCAAGAATCAATAAAACACCTGTACTATAATAGTTTTTGAGCTGTCGTTGATGAACTGAAAAACGATAATTTCATAGTGTATAGTCCCTTGTGTATGTGTGTGACGCTCATGTTTGTCCCAGCGTAGAGTGTGAACAGCTTCCCAAAGCAGATGGCAAGGGGGGCTGTCTTTAAGCCGAACCGCTACAGTCAGACGAGATGACATCATGTGTCTCTCGTCCTCTCCCCTACTCAATCTCCCCGTCTCTCTTCCTTTTGCTCTTTGTTTTCCTCCTCCTCTCTCTCTCTCTCTCTCTCTCTCTCTCTCTCTCTCTCTCTCTCTCTCTCTCTGTCTGTCTCTCTCTCTCTCTCTCTCTCTCTCTCTCTCTTTTCGCCACCTTTCCCCCACCTTTCCTCCGTCTCTGCCAGTCGTATCGTAGGGATGCAAATCTGTATATGCAAATTCTGTGGTAAGCGCCGGAGCAGGTGTGTCACAGCAAGGACAGAATCAGGTCAGCATGGACGCGCAGACATGCCTTGCATGCAAGTCAAATTGGTGTACAACATGGCCCCAAGAGGTCACCACACAAGTGTATGCTTGCTTAATGGCTGAATACCCAACTCCTCGTCCGGTGCGAGTGCTGTCAGTCAATCAGCAGACGAGAAAACTATGCTTCCCACAAGGGGTTCTATTCATTCATCTTTCTCAGAATCCCACTCTCCCCGACAACTTGTCAAGCCGCACTGTTTGGCAATGAATTGAATTCAAGACGTGTGAAATTGAGGACAGAAATCTGCCATGTTTTCTGCCGCCTAGAACTGTACCTGTCAGCCTGGGCTGGTGGAAGTATCAACAGTTTAGGGTTGTCACGTCATTCAAGCCAATGCATCATATCGGCTGAGAGGCGGTTCTGCAATCATAAAGAGAAATTCATTACACCCAACAAATCCTCAGCTGATGAACTTTGCATTCATTGACTCAAAAATAACAATAGCATAAAAGCCATGACCAAGTAATCTGCATTTTTTATTTTTTTGGCAGGCGTGCTACATCTGTCATTTTCCATAGCGCCGTGCAAAAATTCTAATTCAGATCCTTTTTTAGAAGAGAGGTCAGATCAGAGACAGGAACCAGACTGGTAGGAGTGTAAACAGATGTGTTGTAGCCACAGTCAGAAATATCAAGTAGGTTCTAATCCATGTAGTCATATGGAAAAAGAAAGTGTTGTGTTTTTCAGATGGCATTTGCGGTCCAGCACAACTGAGGAAGAGTAATCCTTTATTAAAAAGAGCACGGTTCCTCTGAAATCAGTCCCAGTTCAGATTCAGGTTGGCAGAATATGCACTGAGTTCTGAGCCAAAAACTGAAGGCAAACAGATGGCTGGGCGACTTGCATCTATGATTGTGGATTGGAAGGGGACCTCAGATGATGATCTTATGGTTGGATGAGCCCATTACAGAATGAGATGAAGTACTTATTGAGAAGATCCAGTTGTTATTGTCTCATGTTGTATGATTTGAGTGGAATATGCCATATGTGTATGAAATGTCAGATTATAACATTCTGTTGGGATTTAATTACTAGGGAGTCTTCACCTTCCTGACAAACATATGATTCAGTTGTTTATGATCAGTGTTAGGGAAGCTACTTTTAAAAAGTAGTGTTTGCTTGTTACTCGTTACTTCTTTAAAAAAGGTAATCTGTTACTTTACTTAGTTACCTCCTATGGAAAGTAACTATTTCGTTACTTGTTACTTTTATGTTACTTTTATGTTGCTTGACTTTGGGCAGGACCCAATATCTGTTCCTAAATGTGCAGGCCTACATAAAGTTCTACTATGGAGGACATAACAGGTATTTCTTTTGCGCTCTTTATTATTAAAAAATAGTATCAATAGTATCTTAGGAACAACACGATAACCTCAAAATGGGTCATATGTCTTAAAATCAAACATGCCTCATCTAAATCCAACAGAAAAAAGAATAACTTAAAAATGGCTTGATGTCGATGGCTTGTGTAAATGAAATAAAATGGCATAATACAGCTTAGAGGCAAAGACTTAGCACAACTTAAAGCATGACTAGCCTCAGAATTAAAAGGCTATGTTAATTGATTATGCTGGCCCTTCTTCACAGTATGATGGCAGATAGAAAAGAGGATATTAGGCATAGGCTTGAGCTATGTCTAAAGCGTGGGTGGCAGACAACCTATTCCACATTAGCACAAAATGGGTGGAGTAATTTGAAGTAATGACAACACCACTGTTGTTGCATCCACATGACACAAGCCTTCTGTAACTGCACACGTAAATGCCTTAATGTGTATATACTTTTATTTATACATTCATATTTTTATTTAAACTTTTATACTTTTATTTATATGTTAATACTTTTATTTATACTTTTATATTTGTATTCATGCTTTTATACTTGTATTCATACTTTTATACTCTTATTTATCCATAGCGTAACTTGCTGCAGGATACAAAATGTCTGTCATCAAAAGTCAGGGGGCGGGTTAAAGCTCATGTCTCGTGAGTCTGGATGATGAAATGTTGTCTGAGGTGTGTCTAGCCACAACCCGATGTGGTCATGCTCACATTGTGATTGGGATTGCTGGTGTAGCCACAATGTTGGCACAATCTGAACAAACTGTTGGGAAATGTCAACAAAGCCACACCCACAGTCAGACACAACTTTCCTCCCACAGCAGCTCCAGTTCCACTGTCCTCTCTGTAGCGTGCCCATGAGGGAAGCTACAGAAAACAATAACAGCAAAAAGCTGCTGATGGAGCTGCTGATCTATCCTCTATAATCTAGTATCCCTGCCGTGGGCCTTAGAACTACAAGTCCAAAGTGTAAAAAAGAAGAGAAAAACATTGGGATTCCACTTCTAATAACTCCATTTTTATGAGGATTCTTCAAATATGGGGAAAGAAAATTGCTTTGTGTTAGTCTAAAATGCAACAAAGACCATGTGGGATTAGTTTGGGGTGGTAGCTGTATACTCAGCCTTTTTCCTTACCTGAATGGAGGGTCGGAGCATAGAGGTTGTAGAGAGTGTTGTATGCTGTACAGTTTGAAAGTCCCTTGAGGCTGTGTATGATATTGGGCTACATAAATAAAATTGACTTGACCGTATATCATTAGTGTGCACTTCAAAGAACCACATGGAGAAGATTTTCCAATAATGAATGTACTGTATACAAAGACAGGTTGGTATAATTGTCCTCTCCGAGTTTCACTGTCATCAAGTCACCACAACTCTAGTCCAAGAAACAAAATGTGATTTCAAGTGACGGTGACGAGTTGAGATGCTGTAGGTTTTTAGTACGAGGACCACTCCAGGTTGTCTATTTATGTCATACACTTTTTTATTTGATTGTTGTTGATTTGTTTGTGTGTTGTAAGTATAGAATAGCACAGATTACTTCAGTGGTTTTAAAAATAACTTTCAAATGTATTATGTCTTATCTGCCCAATTTAAGCACTAGTTTTAGTAAAATACCATACAGCAAAATGTTAAAAAAAAACTAATTAAAAATTCCAGGTTTCTTCAATAACACTTATTGCATTCGAACAGGCTTTAGGAGTCATAAAAATTGAGAATTAAAGCTATAGTGCACAACTATTTTATATTAATGAACGTCTATTACAGTCAATCCATTGCCAAGTTGATACAAAGCTAATTAAGACTATCAGCTCCACACAACTCTCTCTGTATTTCTCAGTTTGGCTTTGTTTACAAAATGGTGTAGTCCGGCGACTTTCGCTTTCAACTTTGGCAACGAAGAGGACATAACATTTACAACATAATAACCTCTTCTGAAGAGTCCATCCTTTTTATGTTAATCCTCCATGTCCTCGTTGATTTGACGGGTTAAAGGAGAACTCCGGCCAATTTTTAATCTTGCTAAATATAACTATGCGAGACCTGTCTATAGCAAAGGCAGTTAGCGCAACAGCAGCTACCTAGACGGAGCTGCTGCAGCTAATGCCCACCACTCCCACTTAGCTAAACGGCAGTTATGGGGCATAAATTAAATAGTCCTTTGTGTATCTTAACAGACACAAAATGCAATTAAAATGTCTGTGTAACATGAACAGGGCCCTTACATGACAACAAGATGCATTTTCAACATTCACCTACCCTGTTAGCTGCTAGCTAGCTAGCTGTCGTCTGGGACGAGAGAGTGTTCAGTCAGGCTTCAGTAATAATCATCATGCACCAGTCCCATGTGTATTTGTAGCATATATATGGATATATATGATATATATCCATTTTATGTGCGATCCATCTGGCGTTGGAGAGTAGTATTCTCTGCCGTCAACAATCACAAGAGCTCCCGCTTGTCTGGAAGATGTCCTCCGGAGGACCGGTGATGCCTTCGTGGCACAACACCCACACGAACACCACCAGTTGCCCGAAATGCGTGATCTTGGAGCAGCTGCTTCATCTGCCTGTTGCCCCTCTGTCTGTCTGTCTGTCTGGTTCTTTCCAACTCTCGTGAAGCCAGTTCTTTGTCTGTATGATGACGACCATCAAACTCAAAAGCTTCTTCCATATGTTCAATATCTTCTTCGATATTCTCCATAGTTACGTTACTCCAAGCTTCTTCCCTTGTGAACACCTCTGCTCTTCACGCTACACTGTAGCTCCTCCGACCTACACTGTTATTTATCTTGCTACAACTGAATTCACACGGGACTTCAGCACGAGACTGCCGCTAGCCGTCTGTTAGTGTTTTACTGAACAAGGCACAGGCATAATTCTGCCCATTTCCATGTAGTTACATAGTCAATAATATGCTCATAACCACTACAGCGCTCAACTACCTATTTTTTAGGGGAAATAAACCAAAAAAGAAAATTGCCGCGTATGCATCACCGGTCCACCGGAGGACAGCCACGACCAGCGGGCGCGCTCGCGATTGTTGTTGGCGCGGCAAGCGAAGGAAGGCAGGAAGCAGAAGCAAGGCCGCCGGTTGGACACTACCACAACGATCCCCACAGCAGAGAATACTACTCTCCAACGCCAGATGGATCGCACACAAAATGGATATATATCATATATATCCATATATATATATATACTACAAATACACATGGGACTGGTGCATGATGATTATTACTGAAGCCTGACTGAACACTCTCTCGTCCCAGACGACAGCTAGCTAGCTAGCAGCTAACAGGATAGGTGAATGTTGAAAATGCATCTTGTTGTCATGTAAGGCCCTGTTCATGTTACACAGACATTTTAATTGCATTTTGTGTCAGTTAAGATACACAAAGGCACTATTTCATTTATGCCCCCATAACTGCTGTTTAGCTAAGTGGGAGTGGTGGGCATTAGCTGCAGCAGCTCCGTCTACGTAGCTGGTGTTGCGCTAACTGTTTTTGCGCTAACTGTTTTTGCTATAGACAGGTCTCGCATAGTTATATTTAGCTTGATTAACGTAAAAATTGGCCGGAGTTCTCCTTTAACGCTACTAGCATCTGCGCGGAGGAGGGGTGGGGGTGGTGCGTGATCACCGAAGGCTTAGGATTCCTCATGGTGGCGACAGGAACTATGCACTGTATTTCTGATTGATGAGTAGTTTTGATGAGTGTTTTATTGACTGTTTCTTTGGTGTTTGTAGATGGAGCCTCCCGCGTGGACGTGCTCGGACTGACGTGGATGGCACTTGTCCTCACAGTGACAGTGGAGCTGACGTGAAACCTCTCATGCAAGACACACACACACACACACACACACACACACACACATACACACACACACACACACACACACACACACACACACACACATACTTGCCCTTCTTAGACAAACTTCCACATAGAAACACAGAAACACACACACACACACACACACACACACACACACACACACACACACACACACACACACACACACACATTTTCCACAAACCCTGCAAGCCTTTTCCAGTCATCAACAGGCCCTTCATGCGTCGTTCGATCAGGAAGCAGTGCCATCACAGGATGGCGCTCCACTGTGTTTTGTAATAAAATATTAACCAAGATAATGATATCAAAAGAAAAATGTGATGAACATGACAATAACCACCTCCTATATAGCCCTGCCCAGTTACACCTTTTTTTGTTTCTTGTCCCACGTCTGCCTGTTGATCAATAAAATCAGTTGATTTGAAATGGAAAAAGAAAAGAAGCATTTGGATTTTATTTTAAGTCAAAATGTCATTGGTGTTGACTGAAAGTTGAAAAGTGGAACTGGCTTAGGATGTGCCACCATATGAACCACGCTAATCTGTTACATGTCCTGGGATGCACCTGATCAGGAACACGCTGATAAAGCACGGAGGAACAAACACAGATGCTTCAAGAGAACATTCTTTTTTTATTAATATACAAGTATTGCTTTTTTTCTGATGGCGCGGAATGTACAAGAGGATTTAAACGCATTGAGAAACTAGAAGCAAAAAAAAAAATCTCCTTTTTGAGTGTATTTTGTGTACATCAGTGTAAATATTGAAAATAATTAAAGAGGTTATATGGGTTATGGTGAGGGATGGTTGCTGATATAGTTGGAGCTTACACTTCACCTTTGTTTGTACTTCATTCAACACTGTTCTTAGTGATAATTCTTGGCTGAAAGGACAGAAACATTAACAGCCTTTTTGTTTCTCATTTGGGCTTTTTATATCTCTATGGCAGGTCTCCAAAGACAGAGTAAAAAAAAAAAAAAATACAACATATGTCTGCTGTTTTGGGGTTGTGGTGCATGTGACGTTTGAAGATTATTTCTCCTTTTTGGTGTGTTGCAATTGACGGCACTGCAACTCATTGTCACTGGCCTGTTAATCCAGTTATTCACGTGTGACATACTATCTTAAGTGACCTGCATTGTGTACAATACGTAACTCTTACCCAGACATCTACAGTACTAGTAGGATCATTTTAGCCATTCCAGGGAGGTGCTCACTTGAGACAGCGTGTGTAAACAGGGTTGTTGCATTTGTTTCATTTCACCTGTATTAAAATGGAGAGATGATAAATCTTACAAGCCTTGACTTTACTTGTAACAATGTGTTGGTAGTAGATGGGCAGGTAATATACAGTATCTAATATTGCTCACTCCTGCATATCTAGATTGATGCAGGAGTTGTTCACAATGTGATGATCATCTCACCATATGAGGGAAATTCGAAGGACAGTCTGCCTGGAGACAGAGACTCTTAGATACTTTTATGCCTGCTCAATTACAGCCAAGCTCCAAAAACTGATTTGTTTTAGATATTTCTGATTGTACCAACCCCAACATGACATGTATTTTTATTTATTCTTAACCTTTTTTTATTCATTTATTTGCAAATCAAGTCCACAAAGCAAAGTATGTTAGATACAGCACAGCTCATAATCGGTTACTGAAGCATATTCCCCTCTCAAAGGCATGGACACCTTATTGTATAATAATTCTAGTCAACACGCAACAGAGGGCCCAACATGACCTTCAAAGGAGATTCTGACATTGTTGTTGACCCTTTCCAGTTTGTACTCTCTCACACACAGTGGCAAGGGTGGCTTAATGCAGACTAATCCTGCATTTTTTAGACTTCACGAGAATTCCAATTTAAGCTATTCTAAGGACACAACGTGTAGTAAGGGATTAAGGGTTTGAACCAGGTGAGAGGTAAGAGGGGAGATTTTTAAAGCTTAGTCGAATAGAAAGACCTACCCGTTTGGGATATTGGCTCACCTTGCCAAAGTACAATCCATATTCCTGCATTCTGGAGATGAGAGCTGCATAGCACAAACAGTATTAACAGCCATATGCGCTTTGAATTATTCCAGTGAGGAAAGCAAAGTTCACACATCCTTGTCCACCCACTGTATAGCATTAATTGAACACATACTTTTTCTTATTTATTTGCTTTTTTCATGCACTTGACATTCAAGAGAGAAAAATAGCTCCATTACTATTTCTTGTTAACTTCTTTTAGAGAATGTGCAAATTGTCTTTATGTAATCATCCTACCAATAGAAAAGTACATCATGACACACTGTGTGTATGTGCATATTTGTGTATTACAAATGTCCGCAAGTTATTAGTACGTATGAACGCTTCATGTAACTTAAATATATCGAAATTAGTTCAAAGCTGTCCTGGACGAAAAAAGATCCAACAGACAATAAATGTGACCCTTTTAAATACTTACCAGTCCCTCCAGAAAAACGCGGAGTTTTTTTGTGATTGTTGCGGGCAAAAATCCTTGATTATGCGGCACGTTTTCTTAAAAAATGCGATGGAATATGCGGGATATTTATGCCATTTTATGCGATGAAATTGCGGGAACTTGCAAAAATTGCGGGAACTTGCGGGAACTTGCAAAAACTGCGGTTTGATGAAAAAGAGAAAAAAAGTGATTCCCCCAACACTGTGTTCTCAGTAGGTGAAATTACGTCACTTCATAACGTTCTCATGGCAACAGGGGAAAATGGCTGCTCTTGCGTGAAGTAAACGCAACATTTTTTTAACTTTCTGCTGAGATATATGTAGGGTTGGTTTTTTTTTTTTTTTTCTGATACTGGTGCTAAATCGGTATTTTTAAAACGGTGCCGGTGCCTAAACGGTGCCTGAACCGATACTTTTTAAGAATGTTTTTAAAAAAGAAGAAACAAGAAGGATAGGCCTACCAAACAACAGCCAGTGACATTTAAGATTAACACATTGTTTATTACTAAGACCATATGGTCAAAATTAAATGATTTAATAGTAATGTAATAACTATAACTTATAATAAACAATAACTTATTTCACCAGTAGGCCTAAATTGCTGTTGGACGACAAAAACGGCAACCAGATGGGAAAAGTGTATTTTACAATAACTACGAATGCACCGCGAGGCTGTATGTTACCAGTTTCAGTGAATGCACCGTCTGTGTTTTTCCGACGTCGGCAGCTGCTGCGCTGCAGAGCAGACTGTTGATATACAGTCACACTTTACACTGTTTAACGTCACCTGTCAGCATTTTAACCGTGATTAATCACGCTGCTAGCTAAAGGTAGGCTAACGTTACCTGCTGTCGATTGTAGTGTAAAGTCAGGCACCAAAACAAGGCACCGAAATCTTCGTTCTTATTCGGTCTCGTTACTACCGTTTACGTCGGATCCGGGGGCCTATTGGCACCGAGTTTCGGTACCCAACCCTAGATATATGTGACTTATTTGCAACGAAAATGCGGGGATTGTGAAATCATGCAACCCCCGCATATTTTGCGCGGAAATCGGCAATTTATGCGGCGAAAGTGCGGCGTATTTGAAAAAATGCGGCCCCTGCATGAATATGCGGACATTGGCTGATTATGCATTGAATTCTGCGATCGCATAATCGCGTTTTTCTGGAGGGACTGACTTACATATCCTGTTACCCAGAAAGAAAGACTTCCTATTTTAGCCATGTATATGAAACATTTAATTGTTCCCTTCAGTCGTAATTGTCCTTAATTTCAGTGTGAAAAGAAGAGCAAGCTTTTGTGTGCACCTTTTATTCACATGTACAGAAATTGTTCTGTTTGCCCATTATACGTCATTGCTGTTTAGGTTTATGTATTCATTTAGATGTAGGTTTATATGGATAAAGTTTGAGCCACCTCAGCTTCTTAACATTATTTTATTTCCTTAAAAATTGATGACTGAAAAATGTGTCACAAAATTCTAAGCTTTATTCTTGACTACACTCCCCCCTCTGTCCACCATGCTTTACTGAGCTCCATCGCTATACAAGAAAACAGGAAACACCTGCTGAAAAAAGGTCTTTTGAGCCTTCTGTTCTTGTTCAGTCGCATGTTGCACACCTATCATGGCTGGCACAAGCAAGAAGAGGGGAAAGTGCCACACTACAATGCACATGGCTGACTGTCCTGTTGTTTTTTTCTCAGTGGTGTTCTGATAGTTCACCTGAGCTGGGAGCAATGGTGAGGATAAGAAAAAGCCTCTTTGGCCCATCTGTGAATTATTTAGTAGTCAACCGTGAATCGGGTTTCCTTTATGTCGTCTGCAGGCTTGGCTATCGGATGACCAAACAGCGCCCCGTGTCAGCTTGGACACCTGACACACCCTCTCTATGCCTCTCCACGTGATGCACCTTCAAAATGCTCCACAGAGTGCTGCTAAAAAAACAACACTGTGCTGTTGCTGACCGCAGACTCCCTTAACTGTGTTATATCGGCAACACAAATGACAGTCTGACAGCACCGACTGAGAGACATGACAGAGATGTATGTTCAGTATAGTGTATGGAAATGAATGACACTGTCAGGTTTCTCTGTGGACAATCTTTCTATCTGTTATCTGTATTATTGACAGTGCTGTGTTTATAATACCAAGTGACTGCCATTTTGTTTTCCGACAGCAATCTTCAGTTTATCTTTAGAGGGAGTCAGTTTAGCATCTGCGCTGGCACAGAAAAGGACCTTTGATCTGTGGCATGGCTGTGCAAACAGATGTATCCTGGTTATTAAGTACTTGATACATGTCACCTATCATAACTCCCCAACCCTTATTCAAACCATGCGTCCCTCCTGCAGCTCCAGCAAGTTAAGGAGCGTGATCTATCATGATATTTTTACAGACATTTTCACAAATTGGCATAATAAAGAATGAACCTGAACCACTCCTGTTTTAACAAAGAGCAAAATATGCCACAACAACAACATAGCACAAACAAAGAGGATTAGAATGTGTTCAGATGACTTTTGGATAGTTATGGGTAAAGCTCGTGTGAGTCAGCAAATTGCATAACCAAATATTGATCTATGAGGGATTTACATAGTCTGTGTATGGTTATTGAATCTGACTTGCCACAGGTGATCAGCATGACTAGTGCCCCGCCTCTACAGAGCCAGTGATGCAAATAGTACCTTTAGACGTATCATTTTACACGTGATCCTTTGGGCAAAGAGGTGCAGTCATTAGATCACAGCAGCTCTTTTACACTGAAAACCAGACAGCATGCTACCGTCAACTGAGACGCATTGACAGTAACATTCAATAGGATCAGTCAACCAATCGTTCCCACCTTCACGGCCACAGCTATGCCCATTGCAAATCTTTTAGGAGTCCAGTTCGACATGCAGCTGGTGTTGAAACTGAGTCTGTCTGTGGCTGCCGTGCTGCTGGTTTCATGGGCCTACAGGTTCTACAGCTCCAGGGATGCAAAGAAAATTCAGCTCTGCGTCAAAGACAACAAAGAGCCAGAAAATGCAACCTGCCAAAACTGCAAGATGACACTACGATGTCAAAGCCCACCAAAACATGACAGCGATGATGGGGGCAAGCGACCCGGACCCTCGCTTCCAGACTCAGCTACTGATGACCTGACATCGGACAGCACCGAGGAAACGCCGGCTGAATGTCCATGCCGAGCTGAAAAAAGTGAGGATGCATTTAGCATGTTGTATAGTGACCAAGATGTCAGCATAAAAGGACAGATACTCACTCATCAGAAGCAGGCAGAGGTTGCCACCAGTAATATTTCATTTGGATCTGCTTTGAACCTTCCTCATCGAACTGAGAGTGGGATGGCCAGTACAACGGGGCGCCGCTCGCCTTGCTTTTTGCAGAAGCTGGAGGGCAGCGTGGGTGTGGGCAGGGAGTTAAGGCAGGACTTGGAGCACCAGGGGGCCTACTCTAGCTTCCTCTCCAAGGCAGAGATCAAAGTGGAGGATGCCAACTTGGTGCTCGAGGGAACAGGAGAGCAGATTGTGCGCGGAAAGATATATGATTACTATGTTGAGTCTTCCTCTCATTCTATTACAGATTCAAACGCTGTGCTGGGTCAGTATGAGAGGAACTCTGAGTATCAGCCAGTGGAGCTTGGAAGTCTTGGCAGCAGCCTCACAGATTCTCCGTCCTCTCTGAGCCCCATCATCATCCGTGATCTGGTTTTTCCACAAAGCACTGTTGAGGATCCCTCCTCACTTGGAAGCCTCAAACTGAGGCACCCTGCAAGGCCTGTACTCCTACGCAAGGAGAGCTATCTGTCTGCAGCAGAGCAGTCGGAGCTTCCCATCCCCTTTCTAAACACAAGAGCCTCAACTCCAATGACTCACTCTCTGGCCCAAACCAGCAATGAGTCCTTCTCCGTTCATCCTATGATCCGTCACTCTACAGACCGCAAAGGCCTCAATGTGAAGGAGGGGGCAGATCTAGAGACGGTAGCAGCATTTTTACACCTTCCAGCAAAAACTCTCGACAGCACAGATTTGGAAAGCTTAAAGAGTAAACTTGATCTGGGTAACTGTTTGGAGACACTCTGTCTGGCCAAGAAACATGGTCAGACCTCTGTGCAGCAAGCAGCCCTGGGTGTCATGTCAGACAACTACCTCCAGGTGCTCAGGGACCCCAACCTTTATGGGCGGCTAATGGCTGGTGAGCGCGAGCAGATCCAGAAGCAGAGAATGAAAGGGAGACGGTTTGTCATGGTGGCAGATATGGACCCTCAAGACTGGGCGAGGAACACAGGAGGGCAGACAGCAGAGACAGAGCAGAGGAGGACATCCAGTGCAGTGTACTGTTATGATGACCACAGAGACGCCTGGCACACACTCTGCCTGATCCCACAGGAGGTCATCTCTAAAGCCTGTGCCATGTGCACAATGGATAACTACTTATTTGTGGCACTGGGCTGCCAGGGCACAGACAGAGAAATGACACCCTCAAAGCGAGTGTTTTGCTACAATCCTTTGACATCGATTTGGAAGGAGATCAGTCCTATGAATGAAGCCAGGCCTCGCTGCAAACTGGCAGCTCTGGAGGGCTACATCTACGCCATTGGAGGGGAGTGCCTCTCCTCAGTGGAGCGCTACGACCCGCGATTGGACAGATGGACTTTTGTGGCTCCACTGCCTAATGAAACATTTGCTGTGGCACATCACGTCACAGTGTGCAACGGAGAGCTTTTTGTTTCTGGGGGAACTCTTAGATATATGCTACTGCGCTACAGCCCTAAAACCAACACCTGGAGGCCAAGTCTGTTAGTAGGCAGCAAAGACAGAACTGCAGATATGGTAGCTGTGGGGAGATTTTTGTATCGGTTTGATGTGAACCCGCTGCTGGGTGTCAGTGTGTACCGCTACCATACAGTGGCTCGAATGTGGTACGAGTGCAGCTCCAAAAGGCTTCAGCGCTGCCCTGCCTTCCAGTGTGTCACGACAGACAACACAATCTATTGCGTCAACCGCCAGTTCACCATGAGATTCGAGGCTGATGGGATCTCTCCAGGTTTCATAGATGAGAATTTGAGTGTCCTCTCTGCAGCGAAGGGCATACTTTTCCCCTTTGTCCTTTCCCTCCCTGATAAGAAGCCTCGGCAGACCAGTGTGTAAGGAGGATTCAGTTTTCCATTAATGATAAGATTAGGTGGTGATGAAGTATTCATACAGGAGAATGCTTTACATCAAGTTTCTTATTGACTGAATGGGTTTTGCTTTGCCCAGGTTCATGCTCAACCCAGCTTCAAATGTTATTGTAAAATTGTAATTACTGTGTTGTCATTTTTTTAGGTGTTATTAAGATCACCTTTCCACGAAGCCACAAAGTTTCTGTTTCTTAAACTACTTCATTTTCTTGGATTGGGTATTGCACAAAGAAGTGTGTGTTTCTTATGTCTCAGTCTCTGGCAGTAGATGTAAAATATTAGACTCTTAATGGTAGTTAAACCAATGTTTGCTTAGATTTACGCAGGATGTGCTGCCAAGCAAATTGTTTGCTTCTTTGATTTGCCACTCCTTTCTGCCATTAAGTTAGTTTTATATCATTCCAGATGCTTAACCTCTTAAGATAATTCATGAATAAGTCTCAGAGTAAATGAGCTCATTCAACACATTTCAGAGATTGAACAATATAGTGATAATGTATCACTGTGCTCCACTGTGTAGGGCGCACATATAACTTACACAGTGGCCTGGATACAATGCAATTATATACAGTTGCTCTTTAAATATGACAGGATGTAAATGGGTTTGTCATACAATATAGATAGCTGGGCTTCTAAAAGTCTTTGTCAACACTTTTGAAACTCTTCCAACCCCCAGACTTGCTGTTATTTTTGTAATTTTAGTCACTCTCCTTAGGTTTGTCTTTGATTTATCTTTGTTCATTGTACCAACTGAATCTCTTTTTGTCACCTATTGTTTTATTAAATAAATATATGAATGTCATGCATTGCATATTAATCCACAATTAACGAATAAGGGTATTAAACCAAATGTCTATTCCAGTATTTGTGTGGCCTATAACCAATGACAGAATAACACGGCAACAATCTAAATACTTTATTTTAGGTGTTGAACAAATACATTTAGAATGAAAATGAGCAGAAGAATGACACAAATAACAAATGCATTCACTTATTGTTTCCTCATTTACACTCACATCTTCCTCTGTAATGCTGAGGACTTCAAAGACACCCTGACAGGTTAAGAGAGCGACGTGCTGCTATAGCACCATCATGTGGCTCTCAAGGCAAACACAACTGTGCTTTGGGTGAGACATGTTAAGCTCCCGACTTCCCACAACACAGAGGCGCCATGTGACATGCAGGCATCAGCAGCACAGTGGAGCGGCTAACTAGCTAAACAGTGGGTGAAACAGAGGGCTTCAGCTGCACGGGAAGGCAGCAGACAGGACGGGGAAAGGGAGGAAGACGCAGATGGTAGACCATCAAACATGAGCATCTTTGATTCTTCCTAATTAAACACTTTGATCCCCTGTAACAAAACACCTAATGGAATGGAAGTTAGACACGTCCCATCAGATGTTGCCTGGGATGACTCATGGCCTCTGCTTTGCCTCAATACCCAGGTCAACTCTGGCATCAACACTCGTTTCATTTATTTATTTATTTTCCAGAGTGAATCTAGGGTAATACTAACAGCCAATTCTGAGTTTCAAGTGTGCAGAGAGAAGGCAAATTTGCATGTAATTATCCTCTGGAAGGTCGGACATAATTCATAGCCCCATCCTTCTTGTACACAGACACACACACACACACGCACAACACACAGTAAACATACAGTCATCCTCACAGCAAGAAAATGAGAATCATGTTTCATTTACTTTTACCAAATTGTTTGCTTTGTTAAATATTTTTTACATGCAGCTGACTAATACAAAAGAGCAACCACCACACAGCAGCAGCACTTCTAAATGAATAAGCTGCATGCGAGGCAATTCAAGAGCCACAGCGTTGTCTCTCAGCCGGTTGTGATTGTGGAGGTTGACTCCAACAATGATCTGGGATTTGTAGTAGCGAGCGCCGCCTCAGATCCAGGTCCTTATTGTTGTGATTGGCTGCATGGAGGTGGCTGGACAGCATGCGTGAAGCCCTGGCAAAGCGGCTCTGGCAGAAGGCACTAAGTGGGTGCTTCTGGTATGCTGACCTGTACACAGTCAGTGACGGGAGGTGTGACTGCTGCTTTTCCAAACGGTGCTTTGTGAACCGCAGCGGGACAGAGTTGGTTGGAAGGGCTGTAAAGGAACACAGAAGAGAAAGTTAACTGTCACGTTACTGCAGCCAGTAATTACACTGGTGACTGATTTGGAAAAATAAAAGGCATCTGGGGCCATCCAGAGTTAATTGTTCATGAACTGCTGATGTCTTTTGTCCATACAAAATTGAATGCAAGTATTTGTGCTCTGCAGTGGTGCTGGGATGCTATAATATGTAATTTCCCATGTATAATCTGTACCTTCAGGCAGTGGTGGCATGACACTTTAAAACTGGTCTTACCAGAAATTGGCCGGTCAGACCTCTCAAGCTGCCATGTCAAGCTGTCTGGATGCCCGGGCAGCAGAGTGGGCAAAGCATTGGTATGTTTACACTGGTATCTCTCTTCATAGTGCGTGACCAAGTAATTAGAGGATGGCGGGCCACAGTGGGCAAATAGCAGCTTGGATGGAAGCCCCTGGAAGAAAATACACAGTAGTCTCGACGTAGCCTGTATGCATTGGCCTTCACTGGATTAAGATATGGAGGGCATGACCTATTCTTTTACAATAATCTTCAAGAGGCTCACCATGTGACAGCAGCAAAGTGCTCTAACTAGCCTTTAAGTGTCTGTAGGACTGATGATTTTACACATTTTTCATGACTGCTGAGTCTGACCAGAAACTTGCTTTCATAAAGAGTTTTATCACAGGCCTTTATCTTGGTTGTCAATAATATGCAGAAGTGGCCACGATCTGGAGAAGAAATCCCTGACTCGCAGGGTTGTGACAGGCATTCAATTGGTGTTAATGCCATGAATGAGCACTTAAAAGGCTGACCTCAGCTCTCAGCAGGGCTGATCGTCTCTCAAAGACGTCTGGCTTGAAGTCCCAGTGGGGCCGGTAGTCTACACGGTTGGTGCTGTTGGCTGTCTGTGGTTCCCGAGTGAACTGTGTCAAATGGAGTAAACAGACATTGCAAAGAAGAATGAGGAGGTGGTGGTGGTGGGGGGGGGGGCAATAAAGGGACATGAGCCCAGCGCAACGATCAGCAAAGCTCACACTTCACTATCGATCTGCACTGTTGTACAGTGTTTCTCAAGTCATTTCTCCTCTCAGATCATGAACCAGCAGCCTGTGGGCCGAACCTCACGTCGATGCAATTAGTCTCCAGCGCGAGCCTCTCCCACCAGGAGGCTGTGCTGAGGTAGCTGAACTGAGGCTGCCTAATCACTTTGCTATAGATTTGACTACCAACTGAGGTGCTACAAAACCCCTTGGCAGGCTGCCAGCCACTGGTGTGACAGAATGTCTTGTATCTGCAGTAAGAAAAAGCATGGGTAGTCTATGATCTCATTCAATTGAAGTTGTATATGTTTAAATCCAAACTTTGTATTTTGACACTGGCATAAAAGTGAAATAGGCAATGAGCAGACAAAATGCCTACCTGAAGTCTTTCTTCCGCCCAGTTGCCTAACAGCACTTTGTTTGCATACTTCTGCTCTATCCTCCAGCCGGTTTGGGCCCATTTATCCTGCACAGTCCCCGTTTGGTTCATGCTTTACCTGGTGTCAAACGTACCTAACCAGGGAAATCTGAAGTCCTGTTAGAAGAACATGGTTACCTAGTCAAACATATAGCATGTCGGTATATTCACCTGGCCCCATAACTGCACAGGCAGTGGAGGGGAAATAGAAGAGCTCTGTTGCTATGGATACAGCAAACACTGAAAGAGAAGGCAAGCAGAGTATTTCGGAAGCAAACCAGAGATGTCTTACATCTGAGTTAAAAAGAGATACATTTCCTAAGACGAGGGCATGACATTTACCTTTCAGCAGCCTACGCTATATTGTTAAAATGTTGCCAGAAACTGTTTACTTTGTGTCCTCGAGCTACTTTTTTCCATTTTTGCAACAAAACAGGTTTTGTTTATTGATTTGTGTGGGTGTTTTTTTTTTGTCTTCTGTGAACACTTTAATGAAGAAAACTGTGACTCGAGGCACGTTTTGTTTATTAAAATGTTAAACAAAATGGAAAGGAATAAATGGCATGATCATGATCTTCACAGTGTCTTCATATAGTCGACGACGCTATCCACAACCTGCGCTGCAGAGGGAAAAGTGAGCCAGCCCTGTTTGAAAAAATTAATCATGCCATGAAAACCATCCATCACATGTCGCCAGGTGACATCCTTTTCCAAGTCCAGCAGCCGTTTCCTGTAAAGAATCCCGTCATCCCTCAGGACGTCATACTCGCAGGTGAGGATGAAGGTAGGAGGTGTTTTCTCAATGACGGCATCTTCTGCCAGTAAAGGTGAGACCTCATGTTCCAAACCAGCTTTGATCGCGTGATACACCTGCCCATCATATTCTGGGGTTAGGTGCTCGGCAAAACCCCGCATGAGGAACTCAGGAGGAAGGTTGGAAGGGGAGAGCCAATCCTCGTAGCGTGGCTTGAGCTCAGTGGGGACATGGATGCCCTCCAACACGTCCTGGCACACAGACATGTCGCCATTGAGGTACTGCAGGAAGTAGAACACCATACGGCCACGAAACAATATGGGCACAGCATGATTTTGCTGGTATGAGGGCAGGTTGAAATCTGCCATCTGCAGGGCTGGGTAGACGAGGACCTGAGCGCAGGGGAACGGCAGATGCCCGACCTCTCTCCCCGCCAGCCTTTGGCACAGTGCTGCTGCCAGGTTAGCCCCAGTGCCGTCGCCTCCGACTGCCACTCTGCGAGAGTCCACGCTAAACTGTGCCTCAGCCACAGACAGGAAGTGACACGTCGCAGCCTCACAATCGTCCAGCTGGGCGGGGTACCTGTGCTCAGGGGCTAATCGGTACCTGAGAGGGGTGAGAGGGACGACAGAGGGATAATATGATGAATTCTGGCTACTTGGAAGGCGAAATAAGTTTTGGCTATTTACGTGCATTCAAAATGTTCAGTACCCAACAGAAACCACAGTGGTGTCCGACTCCTTGGCGATGTGCCGGCAGACTTCATCAACAGAATCTGTTCAGGATTCGGAGGGCATCACAGTTAGCAGAAGATGGGGTCTTTTATAAGAAGCAACCAAGCACTGCAGACGGAACATGACAACCTTTGTTTCCCTCTCTACCGACACACATCTCCTTTTGTGTATTCAGAGAGCATACTATTATTTAAGAAATGAATTTGATTAAATGAACATATCCACAACATGAACATATGCATAGATGCATATATTTAAGTACAATTTTGTAGATAATTTGAGTATTTCTATATTTTGCAACTTTCTTTGACTACACTATTTCTTAGAGGAAAATATTGTATTTTTGTACTCTTGGTTGGCTTACTTAACATTCAAAAATGTAGTGGTTCTTAACAAATGCCAAGTAACTTCCCAACAGCATATAAAGTAGCCAGACTTTAGCACGACCTAGACACATTAATAATACAGAATATTATTTGGAGAAAAAAAACATGAACCACACGTTTGTGGAAGAGACTGCACACTCGACCCATCTTTCTTTTTCACAGTAAATGAATCCATCACTATTATCCCCAAATGCATTGATAGGCAATTCGATACATGACCTTACACAAGACAACACATACATAAATAGTCAATAGTTTCTGATGCAACTGAAAGTCCAGAAAACTGGCCTACATCAGTTGACCAACACAGGTGTGTTCACAGACATAAATGATGATCTCCATCTCCATCTATAAGTTAACCTTTTCGACTATGTATGTGAATATATTTAATTTATATAGTCGAATGATACTTAGTGTAGTTTTAAATGCACCGCAAATTGTATTTTCTACATAATGTCATTTCAAGATTCAAGATTCAATACTTTATTCCCATGTAACTAAGTTGCTAGGAATTGCAGTGTGCAATGTGCTCATTACGCAAAAAGAAGCTTTTATAGCAGGACAGTCCATAACCGTTAAAAAACACATGTAGACACAACAACCCCCCCCCCCCTCACCCACCCCCCACAAATGCATACCATTTGTCTCATAATAAAATACATTTAAAAAAAAAAAATGTTAATCATTTTCTACTAGTAAATTATGTGAAATGTGTGTACCTATGTTGCCCAACACCCATCCTCCTCCATGGAAATACACAAGACCTCTTCTCAAGCCCTCGCACACACTGGTGGGTTCATAGACCCGCACTGGAACCTCAGAGAACGTCAGGTCCTTCATTCGCAGGCCCACGGGAACTGGATTTAAGCGAGTCAGAAAACAGGCCACAAACCATCGGATAAAGCTGACCTGATGGCAAATACCCAGGCGATGTAGGATCCTGCCCTTTTAAGGAGAGGAACCACAGACGTACCCACAAGTGGGAGACAAATGTTACAATTGAAAACAATGTGATCTTGATAGCTAAAGTCAAAGTAAAAGGTCATTCTCGCTGAGAGACCATATTTACTGTGACAACTTCAAAGAAGGGGAACACATGACCTTGCCTTTTCTACAACTTTGTTAGACTTGATTTCTTATCTCAAATTTCTCTGATCTAAGCCTTATCAGTTACTGGAGGACAAAGAAAGGACAGCCTTCTTTGACAAAGGGCTAAAAGAGTAGAGATGATGTTTATTTTACAATGCACAAGCAAAGGCATTATCCTTTAGGCTACACTATAATAATAACTTAATTCAATAATCATCAAAAGTGAAATATACCACAAACAGAACATGAAGGGACACAACATAATAAGCACGGACATGTTTATAGATGCTGTAGATACTCACCACAATTGCTATGCCAACAAACAAGCCATGAACCATGTGCAGTCTCCCACTATTTGCAACTCCTCGAGGAATGTCTGAATTCATCAACTCAGAGTACACAAGTCCAATTACCAGAAGGAGGAAGGCTGCAACTAGAGCAGCAAAGCCAATTATAAAAATTGCCCAGCCGATGTCCATGGTTTTGTTGGTGTGCTCGGCTGAAGGTAAGTCATTAGGAGTAAATTTTTTTATCTACCTGCTTTCAGCCTCTTTGCACCCCTCCCACTTCCGCGTGCAATGCATTTTGACCTTGTTTTTTTCTTAATGACGTGTGGCTGCCTGTTGCCCAGGAAAAACTAATGATATTATTGAACGTATTTTATGGCTGTGTAGTCAAAGTAATTACTGTACATGTTTTCCTAAGAATCCCAAGTTGTTTCACTAAGGAATATTGCACTAACCATTAAGATGCCTTTCAATCCCTAGCGATATTTTCTCAGATATCTTTTTTTAGTTTAAATGTTATTAGGGATTTCCCGTGACAGACAGACATACAAGAAAGGCACTTGTATGTCTTGTATGACACTTGTATGACAGAGGACTTGGCTATCGCACAGCCAAGACAATCGGATATCTGAAGGTGTTTTTCCTGCCTTCTTTCATGGCCCTTGTGTTGAGGAAGCTCTGCTGCTTACAGCTGCACTCGGCACAGAGTGGCATTTTAACTGTCTGGTATCTAAGGGAAGGAAATGTTCAGAGATGCTCCGCCGTGAAGGCTGACTGAGAACAGCATGATCTGAACTTTCACGTCTGATCTGTAGATGGCAGTGATAGCATGAGTATAAATAAACAGTGCCTTCTGAAATATACACTGTTTACATTTTTGCATTCTGCATGCAGCCTAAACCCATTTGCCACTCGCTTCAATGCATATCTTTGGACTTTTTTTCTAGTTTTTGCCAATCCACTAAATGTAATTTCACTTCAGCTGAGAATACTTTTGGTTTGGTATAAACTTCCAGTGCAATGTGACTTTGGGTTCACATTTAGTAAATCTCAGAAATTTTCCAAAATGAAGACAGCATCTGGAGTTGTGTTGTCTTGGAGTTTTTAGCAGCCCTCGAGAGCCTCTCTGCCTTCCCTAAGTAGCTGAGCCCAACACAAAGCAACCATTGTGAGGCTGCTCTTTAAACCCATCCCAGTTGCTGAAAAAGCCCTGCATTCAGCGATACCCAGTAAAAATCACAGTGCCAGGGCCAAAAATCACAGACTGGAATCTTGTCTGAGGCTCATGAATTCATAGGATTTGTTTAGGAGGTATTCACGCGGTTTTCTGTTTGTCACCCTGCCAAGCTTCTGAGACTGGGCTGACCTATTTTCCAAATTGCACTGTCACACATAACGGAAATATGTAGTCTGCTTCAAAAACACCCAACGTTACCGCAAAACAAATTGGGTTCCAACAACTGATGTGGCTTTGCACATAGGAAATCGATACAAATGTAGTTTGTAATGTAATGTACTTGTACATTATGAGGCTGCACACATTTGTTTGTCAGCATCCAAATATTGAGGCTGGAGAGAGCAGAGATCAGTAACATCAACAGATGTGCTTGTCAGTATGAGATTTGAACTCAGATTGCCCAATGTAAAGGTGAGCACATCAAACATTTTCCAGTTCTTGTATATTCTCTATCATAGATAGATAGATAGATGGATAGATAGATATATAGATAGATAGATAGATAGATAGATGGATAGATGGATAGATAGATAGATAGATAGATAGATAGATAGATAGATAGATAGATAGATAGATAGATAGATAGATAGATAGATGGATAGATAGATAGATAGATAGATAGATAGATAGATAGATAGATAGATAGATAGATAGATAGATAGATAGATAGATAGATAGATAGATAGATAGATAGATAGATAGCCTACATGTTAAATCTTTTTTTTTTAAATATACAATAACTGAAAATGTTGGATGTGCTTACCTTTACATTGGGCAATATGGGTTTAAATCATTGTCTGTCTATCTATCTATCTATCTATCTATCTATCTATCTATCTATCTATCTATCTATCTATCTATCTATCTATCTATCTATCTATCTATCTATCTATCTATTTTGGGGGGTCCGTGTTATGGTTACAATTGTCAGGTTTCTCAGCTGTGTGTTTGTTTATTACTACTTAGCTGATTTGTTTGCTTATGTCTTCACTTAATTAATAGGGGGGCCGGAGTAAGGATTAGCTGACCTCAGTTATGTTTATGAATCCCTTGACCAAATAGCCCCATCTGGCACTCTTACATAAGAATAGATTGATTGATTTTGCATTGACTTGGAACTGTCAGTGGAACCTGTGATCTAAACATTGTCATTGTTATTCTGCACGTCATGCAACGCGGTTAAGTTAATAAAGTTAAACTTTCCCAAACAAGATTGGGCACCCACCTGGGATGCAGTGGTGCGACCACTGGGGGGCCCTGGACCACAGATTGAGAACCACCTCTCTGTAGACACACGAAGGGGGTGGGGGAAGAGGCAAGTACGCAACCACTCAGGGCAGACGGGCTCTGGAGCAAAAATATTCATCCACTTAACATGTCAATCAGGATTAATGCCCATACAAACCTCCCCTTTAGGTTCACCCAGGGCTTTTCACCAGTGGAAGTACCGAAGCCAGGGCAGAGGCGGTGATATATAAGGCAGGACAGGACAGGACAAGACAGGAGAGGACAGGAGAGGAGAGGACAGGAACACAACAGTAAAAGCCCAGCGGGTTCAGTAGCGCACATCAAGGAGCGCCGCCTGGACTTCACGTCTCTGCGTCTCTACCAAAGGTTGACAGGCGTATGACTGATCACTCACTCACTCATCTCCACAGCGTGATGCACGTCGACTGTCATGTTCGAGCTCCTTGAAGTCACACAGTTCTGCTCTTTTTAATATTCCTTCGCCAGTGGATTACTCATTCAACAGTTTCTGAGGCTGCAGATGAGATTGTTTGCATGCGGATAAACTTGCAGGAGCTCACAAGTCGCTGCCCCTGCACTGCTGGGAGGGGATATCAGCGTGTGTGTGTGTGTGGGTGTGTGTGTGTGTGTGTGTGCACGTAAACTTGCAGCGTAAACATTATAGGCTATAGCCTACTTATCGGCTGCCCGCGAGCACTTTCCGAGATGGATTTGAAAAGCGCGTGTCGCATGTGTCTTTTCCCCGTTCAGATGCTCTATTACATACTCAAAGGAAGTTTGTTTTCGCTGTTGCCGAGCAGAAGGAAGGACCTGACCAAGGAGGTGGTATTGATCACCGGTGGGGGACGAGGCATCGGGCGGCACCTGGCCAAAGAGTTTGCCAAGCAGGGGGCCAGAAAGGTAATTTCATCTAACTATATATAGTTAGATACCTAACTGATACCTCTATATCCTCTATATCTTTTATATATATATATATATATATATATATATATATATATATATATATATATATATATATATATATATATATATATATAGACAACTTGTTGCAGCCACATTGCTCCTTCCACTCCTTAGCAAAGAAGTGCATCAGCAAATTATTCAAGTTATGTTTGCATGCAATCTGTTGTAGGTTTAGTTTGTGTAAAAACCAGCAGTGGTAATTGGGCAACCTGAACCCCCCCCCCCCCCCCCCCCCCCCCCTCAGGTAGCCTGCTCAGTCCTGTCCACCCTGCCCCAGGTGTGTTGTTGCTCCACTGTTCTATGGAAGCGGGATCATAACCTCCCAAGTAGCCTAGTTGGTCCAGTGAGACGAAACACTGCCCTCAATTTTGGTTGAGTATTGCACAACAGCTTGGGTCAACCAGAGGGCAGGTCTGGGCAGCCTTTATGGCTGATTGATGTGATTAAGTGCAGCACTAGGCTGACATCCACCCTGCTAAAGGTCTGGCTGATTCTGGTATGACTGACATGTCTAGAAAGTGTATTATTGTATTGTATACGATTTAGGCTGTGTTAAAGGCATTGACTGTGTGTGTGTGTGTGTGTGTGTGTGTGTGTGTGTGTGTGTGTGTGTGTGTGTGTGTGTGTGTGTGTGTGTGTGTGTGTGTGTGTGTGCATAAAGTCTCAGCCATACACATAATCACAGCCCTGCCTATTACCCTATTATAGTTTGTTAAGCATGTGTTGATCAGTCTGCACTGTTATAAAACATGGCAACATATCACAACACCAGAAAAGGCCCCATCATGCTTTTAATAAAAGACAGAGTATGCTTTATTTTCAAGGCCTTTTATGGAGTGTATGCAACACTACATGAACAAAACAACCTAACAAAAATGGGTTAGGGAGGAACAGATTACATTATCTTGGATTAGTCTAATGTACAAATGTCTGTTACAGTAACTGAAATGCATTGTATTCAGATGACAGAGGTAATAGCTTAAAATGGAATTTTAGCTATGATTCATCATTGTTTTTTTACAGCTGAATGGTGAAGGTGAATTGTGCATGCTCTTACCCATCTTTCCATTGTTTTTGAGAATACTGTGTAACATCCTGTTCTATGGATTTTAAGGTTAAGGGGATCCAAAAGTTATCTGATTACATTACTTAATCAGATAGAGTTAGATCGATCAATTGGATGCAACGTTTGCAAACCCAAAATGTATAATTAATATTCGGTTACACTTTACGTGAAGGTATCTACACAAGAGTGACATGACACTGTCATGAACGTGTCATAAACATTACAAACAAGTCATAAACGTTTATGACATAACACTTCTTTTAGCAAGTGTCATTCGGTTTTTGTCATGACAAGTTTTGGTTAGAGTTAGGGTTCATGTGTCATGACAGTGTCATGTGTTCATGACAGTGTCATGCCACTCTTATGTAGATACCTTCAAGTAAAGTGTTACCTATTTCTGAGAATCCCCCCACTCGTCAAAGCCATGCACCCTTCCACCTCGCCCCACTTTCCCCATCCCTCACCCCCCTAACAAGGAGCCGTCACATGGGCCTGAAATGCTCCAGCGGCTACATAGACAGTTCCTCATCACTGCAGGTCAGGCCAACCTCCGTTCCCATCATCATTTCCACCTACGGTTTGTCTACCAATCCAGTGGGGGAACATTACACAGCTGAGTGCCTGATGAGCCGCTGGTGTCCCTTTAGCAATAATGTGTTAATATAGAGTAACTCTATTTTTGATCACCTCAGATGGGAGTCATCATTGCAAATGGAAGAAAGTGGTGGTAATTTCCCTGGTAGGAAGCGTTGAGCAGCCCAGCTGAAAGCTGCGGGTTGTAATTATCCGTACATTTGTGACACAAGCCCCACGTCTCAGATGTTGTCTTAAGGCGCAATTTTAGCAGCTTGAAAACATCTCTAAAAGCTGAATGAAACACTAACTGCCTCCCTCTGTCTTTCAATGCCATCTCCTTGGGGAACGAGCAAGAAGAACCCAGTGGGTTTTAAAAGCTTTACTTTGCAGCTGCACAACAAAGGCTGTCACCATGCTTTTCAGCACCCCATTGTTGGGTATTATCTAGGTGTGAAGGCTTTGAAAACAACACCTGTGGTAATGTGTATGACAATTGCTCCCTACCTAAAGACATGCTAAAAGGAAATAGGACGGTAATTATGAATAGGCCTAACCTTGACGAAGTTTCGCTCACCCCAGTTTGAGCCCCTTTGTGATTGGCAGCCGGAATTTCTTTTTACCTCTGCTTTAGTCTGTGGCGTTTTCACGGTGTGGGGAAGACTAACTACAGTGTGGATGAAACAATCCGGCGATGGAGAGCCGGGGACTCACTAGGGGAGCCAGGTCTTCTTGTGTGCTGTTCGGGGTGGGGTGGGGTGGGGGGGCTGTTGCAGAGCGAAGCTCTGAAACAATAAACCAGACCAAAGTATTTTCACACACGGCATCCAAGTTCAGAGCACTGCGAGAGGGTTTCAGAACAATGGCAGTAAATAGTAGACAGCTAAACAGCATAGCTCCATTTCTAAGTACTTTTCAGCATCAACTTTAGAAGAAAGGGTTTTGCAGAAAACATTGGTTTTCCTGTGGTTGTAAACATTACATAAAGAGATCACTGCGAGGAAGATGAACCAAACCGGGTCACTGACAACAGGTTTGTGTGAGTGGGTGTGCGTGTGTATGTGTTGTGCTGGAGGCGGGAAGCACACTGCTCCCAGCTGGGTATTGCCCTGCAACTGACCTGGCTGTCTCCGCAGTAATTAGACAGCGGCAGGCGACTGCCTCCTGAACTCCTGCTGCCCCCTCTGTGTGCCGCCTCTCTGCTGGCCCATACAATGGGTGTGAAAAGGAGGGTTCATACCCACCCATACATTCAGATCTGAGAGATAATGTATCACTGTTATTCAGCTGGAGCTACTGGAGACACGGAGGCATACACCACAGCCAGTGGCATCTGCGCTCGCTCTGAAAGTCTTGTGTAAAGCTTTGCCACATTACATTTGTTGTTTTAGAGAGCTTTTACTTACAGCTTTTACTTACAGCATGTGTCAGTGGTGGAAACAGTATTTAGGTCCTTTACTTAAGTAAAAGTACTAATACCACACTGTAAAAACAACTAATTTACAAGTACTGTAAAAGTCCTGCATTGAAAATGGATTAGTAGGCCTGTACTGTATATTGTTGGGTAGTTTAGTTTATAATAAACCATTGCATTTTATAAACTACACGTCGTGTGCAAACATCTTAATTTGTAAAGATTAGATTAGATTAGATTCAACTATATTGTCATTGTGCAGAGTACAAGTACAAAGACAACGAAATGCAGTTTGTGTCCAACCAGAAGTGCAAAAAAGCAGAAAGGTGCAATGTGATATTCAAGTATAGACAGGTGGTGCATAGACAGGACAAGAAATATATTGCAGAGTTATAAAATCAGAATAAATATGGCTATGTAATATGAACAGTGTATGAACAACATGTACAGATATGTGGAATGTATTAGCAGTGACATTATAATAGTAGTAAGAATAATATAGATATATGCAGTGTATTAGCAGAATATATAATGGATATTCAGTATAAACCATATAGACAGATATGTACAGTATGTTCAGCTATTTGCAGTGTGGTAGCATTATAAGAGTAGTAAGAATAAGTGTATGTGCTGGATGAAAAGTATGAAGAGCAGTAGTAACTAGTAACTAAAGCTGTCAGATGAATGCAGTGGGGTAAAAAGTACAATATTTTCCTCTGAAATGTAGTGGTAGAAATGTAGTAGCAGAATGCAAAAGAAAAAACTCAAATAAAGTACAAGTATCTCAAATGTTTACTTAAGGTACTTGAGTACATTTCCTTAGTTACATTCCACCACTGCAGCGTGTGTTGATAGTAAGTCCTGGCAGGCATGCCCAGTTCAAACAGTCACTTCTTTATCACTGATAGCGAAGGGGGCTTCTGCAAGGTCAATTCAAAACTTGTTTTCTTACTGTTTCTATCTATCGGAATTTGGCCAATGCTTGTTTGTTCTGAGGGTCCTGTGAGCTGTGACGGATGATAAACCTAATTAATTAAATAACATTTTAACAGGAGAGCACAGTTTGAGTGCTGACTTTTAATGAGAGCTGTCAGCTTTGTTTGTAAGGCTCAAATCCTATTAAAAGCTTTCAGTTATTTATCAAGACCTGTCTGCCTTCACTGATTACTCAAATGGGCTTGCAAATGAAGCAAACAAAAAAACCCAATCAAAAGTAACTCAAACAAGGGCCACTCACAGAGGGAGCCAAACCCTTATTGCTTCAGATCTGATGAAGAAATAAAGAACATGTTGTTGACTGTAATCTTTGATGTCCCCTAGAGCTTTACAGTGTCAATATTTCTGTTTGGTTTGCTTCTGCCACTGTTACTATCAGACAGTTACTGACTGCGTTAAACAAAATAGCAACACGGTGGTGATTTTTAGGGGTTGTGGCTGTGCAAATTAGCATACTGTCATTGCCAGTATGCTATGTTTGGCTCTAGACAAATGCTAAGTGAATTTGAAAAGATTGGCACAGTCTGAAAGTGTCCTGTTACTGCAGGATGACAGACGTGCAAAAGACGACATGTGGTCATCCATAGCTATTGAATTCTTGCAAGTGGCAAGAGACACACTCTCTTTTGTGTGTGTATGCATACACACAATCACTTTTTCTGTCTCTCACATACACAAGCTCACTTTCCAGAAGACTTTTTGCTCAAATATTAACCTTGGTCACGGGCGACCAGCCAAATCCCACACTGGCGTCCTCAGCACTTCACACATGCACTGATTTCAGACTCCCTGACCAGAAATGACGGGGCTCATCTGCCCAACAGGCCGTGTAATCTCTTTGAGAATTTGTGTTTGAGAGATGAGGAGGGCTCACCCCCTGATTTCATTACCTTTCCCTGACCCCAAAGACTGACAGATCTAATTGCCCAATCACTAGTCCCCCACCTCCATCCAACCCCATGTTCCCTGCTCAAATGACTGGCCTTCATTTAGTCTCCGGGTGGATGAAGAGAC
Organism: Gymnocephalus cernua; assembly: GCA_023631565.1. Classification (NCBI taxonomy): domain Eukaryota; kingdom Metazoa; phylum Chordata; class Actinopteri; order Perciformes; family Percidae; genus Gymnocephalus; species Gymnocephalus cernua. The sequence continues at coordinate 15,030,028 of CM042428.1, forward strand.
AATTCATTCGCACAGCAACCCCCAAGCCTTTAATCTTGCTCGAAAACTATTTGTTGGAGTGAAAATGGCCTTTCTGTTCTCTGAATGAAAAGAGCATTGCTGCTCAAAGATCTCCACAGTTACACTAGGTCTCATTGCCAGAAAAATTGCGCAAAACATACGTAATGTTTTGTTGATGACTGACTGTAAAAAAACAAGCCTTTTTGTTCCACTTATAAGTTACGGTTCACTTGATTTGCTTCCGATCTCGGCACAGTTTCAATGCAGAGCATTTCTCTTCTGGTTTCTATTCTTTAAAAATGTTTTTTTTTTTCTAGGTGATCTTGTGGGGCCGAACAGAAAAGTGTCTCAAAGAAACTGCAGAAGAGATCTCTCTCTCAGGAACAGAGTGCCATTACTTCCTGTGTGATGTGGCCAATCGGGAGGAAGTTTACAAGCAAGCCAAGGTGGTTAGAGAAAAGGTACGCCAGCTTCATATGTATTCAGATATTTCTACTTACACAAAGAGAAATGTCAAGAAAACGCATCATAAACACGTCGAAATGTCGTGAAACACATCATAAAATTGTTCTCTGTGATGCCTCTGTCTCTGCTGATGTATATGTATATTGGCTCTGAGCTGCTCTGTCTCCCATCTGGTGTATAGATTACACGTCATCGGAAAAATCTGAATGTGGAGCAGCACAACTGTATCATCTCACAAAAAGCAGACAGAGAACACATAAGATCTTTGACAGTGTTTTGTCTTGTTGTGCTTTTTAATCTCAGGTGGGAGATGTTACAATATTAGTGAACAACGCAGCTGTAGTCCATGGCAAAAGTCTGATGGACAGCGATGATGACGCCCTTCTGAAATCCCAACACATCAACACCATGGGACAGTTCTGGGTAAGGCTTGCAGAGACTAAAGCAGAGGCAGTTTGCATGCAGAAGTTAGGGGAATTCCTCCTAGCAGATTATCCTTATCATTTTCATAGACTTGTCAATCACGACTGCTATTATGGCAGGTTAAGTGGGGTATTTCCAAATTGCCTCTCAGCCCCTGAAACATCAGAAGGATTTTGAAACTCATGGCTCATTTTTTATTTTAAATGGACATCAAAAGTCTATCCCATATGCAGACAGAAATGCAATTATCATCCCAATGGAAATGGAAATTTAATCTGTGGTTACACTGTGGGTCTGTTTCTCTTTTCTGTTCTGTTCTTTATACTCTAAATATATTTCACCTTCTATTTCCACGCTTCAATCCTTCTTGTGTTCATACGCCCTTTTGTTTTCTTTCCTCATCTCAGACTACTAAAGCCTTCCTGCCTCGGATGCTGGAGCTGCAGCATGGCCACGTGGTGTGCATAAACTCCATCTTGTCGCTGTCTCCCATCCCTGGGGCCATAGACTACTGCACCTCCAAGGCCTCATCGCTGGCCTTCATGGAGAGTCTGACACTGGGCCTGCTGGACTGTCCCGGCGTTGGCTGCACTACTGTGCTTCCCTTCCACACCAATACAGAGATGTTCCAGGGCATGAGAGTCAGGTAGTTAAAGATGCTTTGTGTAATTGGTTTGTATTTTTAGCCAACCTAGCGCCGTGGTTCTAGGGATGGCAATGCCGCTCCTTAGATCCAATCAGTCCACCACTTTGTTCCAGAGTTAAATATCTCAACAACTATTGGATGGATTGCCATATTGTGTACATTCATGTACCCAACAGAATGAATTTGACTGACTGTAGGGATCCACTGACTTTTCCACTAGCACCACTGTGAGGTTGTGGTTCAGAGTGGATATCTTGACAGTTATTGGATGGATTGCTATGAAATTAGCTATATAGTGATATTCAAGGTAGGGCCGATATTTTTTACCAAATGCTTTGATATCGATATTGTGACGATATTGTAGGGTTGACTATTGGTGCTTTCACAAAATATTTACACAATGAGAGTTTTGATAAATAATCATCAGTAAAGTGGATATAACGACTGAGTTGGTAAAGGCAAATAATAGAACAGCTAGAACAGTCTGGTAAGTTCAGAAAATGACATCACTTTACTGTAATGCAGCCTTTAAAACCAGGAAAAGACAACACAGTGTCATATATTGATATTACGATATCCAAAATCTAAAACAATATCTAGTCTCATATCACGATATCTATATAATATTGATATATTGACTTTTCATCTAGCGCCACCATTAGGTCCAAATTTTTACTTTGCAGTCAAATAGCTTGTCATCTGCTTAAAGGATTGACACACAATTTTACATAGACATTCATGTTTCCCAGATAATGTATGGACTTTGGTGACCTTTCCTCTGTAATGAGCTACTCCCTAGTAGATCACAATTAAAGTCACAGTGCTGGGAACCTCCAAAGTGTGAGTTTATTTAAAAAGGAAATGTGTGACTCATTCATTAAGGAATTCATTGATTTATTAATTTGTCATCAGTCTGTCTGACAATGACAGTGTAAGGTGCTTTGAATGTATAACACAGAATGTTCTTGTATAGGTGTATGAGTACACCCAGCCTTTCACATTGTTGTGTACTAGCTTTTAGAAACATCAAAAACTTCACTTCAATTTCATGCGCAGTTTGGCAGCTCACACAAACAGATCTAAACGTTGTTGCTATGTTGCCATTAAAAGCATTTCTACCTTGCTAAAGCGGCATTTGTTTGCACTGTAATTTCAACTTAAAATGTCCACCAATGGGCTTGTTATGAGGAGTGGATACACCTTGAAAATGCATTCTTGGTTTCATCAGACAGATTACTTTGTCTTAAAACTACTATATTTTATTTTGCAGGTTTCCCCAGCTCTTCCCACCTCTCCGACCTGAGGTAGTTGCCCAGAGGACTGTGGAGGCAGTCAGAGCTGACAAGGCCTACCTATACCTGCCCTGGACTATGCATGCCCTTGTCTTTTTAAAAAGGTAATTACAAAAAACAAAATTCTCTTTGTTTTGTCTTGCTTTTATTGACCATACTTGTTCCATGCTTAACACTCCTCCCTTGGTCTTTATGCACTTTTTAGCTTCATGCCACAAGTTTCACTTGAAGAAATCCACAGGTTTTCTGGGAGTTACACCTGCATGAACACGTTCAAAGGGAGGACATGAACCTGGATCGCACACAATGTGAGAGAGACCTCAACAGCTCTGGGGTGTACTGAAGGGAATATGGACCTTAAGACGACTGGAAGGACGATAGAGGAGGCCCTGTGATAGCGTGAAGACAAATACTTAGGGGACATGCAAGGCGGTTGCTTCTGCAGGTAGAATTAATTGATAAACTGCAGGATACGCCCGGGTCCCATTTGTATGTGTGTGCCTATGTGTATAGTATGAAGGACTGAATGCCATTCTCACTTTCAACAGAAGCCATGCATAGGTCTGAACCAGTAGTTATTCTGGGAGTTTTTTTGTGACACTTGTTGTAGCCTGTTTTTACACTTCTTTTTTAATTCTTCTTCTTTGAATCAAAACAAGATAATAAAAATGGAGTTTTAGAGATGCACTGTGTGTCCTTTGTGCATGATGAAAGCAGAACAAGTGAACACTTGGGAGGTACAGATTGTTTTGGGTCTGGGTTTTGACTCCCATAGCACCTTTGATTTATTCCAAGCAAGAGTGACTGTGACAGACGATGTTGTCAAAACATAAAACATACGCTCATGGGAGGCATGTGTATTCTTGTCTGTTGCCTGATGTCAGAAAATGGTGTAATTCTCCATAAACATATTGAACTCAAAACAAGTCTGTCAGGAACTCCTCCTCCCACGTGCAGAGGGGTCTAAACCACATTCAGTGAACGAACATGGACAGGTAGAGAGGCTGTTGTATTTATTCAGCCCTGAAAGAACAGCAGTCACCTTAAGACCTTAATTATTAAAGTTAAAAGTATCTAAAAAAAAGATTGTAATATGTCACATTTGTTTTGTTTTTTTATAGCTTGGATCACTCATACAATCTTGTCTGCCACTGCCACACATTTGTTTAGTAGTAGATCATATAAATGTGATTGGTATGAACTCCGGAGGCTAATTTTCTGAAAAGAAAGGGACGATATGGAGCCTATTTCACTTTATTGCATATGAATCTGAGCATGTTCCAAGGCTTTAGCTCCAGAGGGAGGGAGCTGCATAAATTCACAATGGATGAGATCTATCAATGCCAGAGTCTCACAATAACCTTTTGATAGAGGATATTATCCAAGAAGTAGAAACAACATGTTCTAAAATCACGAAGAGACAAGTTTATAGCTGAATTACCAGAAGATTGTCAGAAAAACTTTGGACAGCATGGAATGGAAATTATACAAAAGTCTCTTCCCATGGGAAATTAGCAAGGAGCTTCTGATCTAACTCCAGTAGCTGATGAGAACCTTCAACCAAAGAGAAGAAACTGATCTGAGATTGCAGATTATGTGAGCTGAATGAAAATGAACTCCAGTATATTAAAGGAATAGTGTGACATTTTGGGTAAAGGTGCTTATTTGTGTTCTTGCTCATGATTAGACGAGAATATCAGCAGCCGATTATTTTAGCTTAGCATAAAGACTTGAAAGCAAGGGGAAACAGCTAGCCTACCTTTGTCCAAAGGTTTAAAAAAAATCTCCCTGTGTATATGTGATGGGAGTGATATTGATCTTCATATCCAACTCTCAGCAAGATAGGCTGAAATATTTGTATTGCCCAAACTATTTCTTTAACTAAAATAGCCTGGTGGATACAACAGCACCTTGACTATGTCCATGGCGAGGATGTTCTGGGGAAGGGTAGATGTCCCAATCCTGTGTGAAAACATCCCTTTCCACTCCATTCAATTAATATTTGAATATACAGTATATGTTACATTTTAAACATGTTGACTGAGATTGTATTAATTAAGAATACATAAAGACACCAAACTTCAAAAGGCATTTTGATATGACATCCAACTCTGAGCCTCATTTTTCTCTGTTTTCCCACCATCCATGTAGTTAGCATAGCACCTAGCCCTAAAAACTGCATGTATCTTTGTTCCACAGACTTTATGTGGCTCAGAAAGTTGACTCAGGCTACATCTATGCACTACTACTACTTTTGGTTACGTTTACACCTCGTGTCCACACTACTCCAGCATTTCTGAGCCCCTAAAACAGAGACATTTGGAAACACCGCTGCCCAACGTCTTGGATTAAACTTCGGGGTTGCTTTGTAGTCTGGATGAGCACAAACGGAGACTTTTGGAAATGAAGATGCATGTCAGTCAGTCTTATCATTCTTAGGTACGCTTACATACCTTTCAGTAACAGTTCCACCTCGTCGGCCCAAGCAGATGTATCCTTGGTCTTAGTTTTCACCATTGTTGTTTGTCCAAAGTATTTTTTGTATTTTCAACATAGAAATCTATGATTTTCAACTGCAGAGTAATGTCAACCGTGCCCAGTGTATGTGTGAATGGTCATGTGATATGCATTGTCAGACGTGTTAATATGGACGGAGATAGTTCTGTTACAGACTCGTGTGGATGGAGATGGAGATGATGGAGATTTTTGTGTCAAACATAGCAGTGTAGATGTAGCCTCTCTGAGGCAAGTTAAACAGACATTGAAGGTTATTGCACTGATTAGTGTTGCACCTGTGTAGGTGTTGCTAAACTCAAACAGGTCAGTACATCTTTCATACCTTAGGGTAACAGTGCCTCTACTTCCTTTTAGTGACTTGCTAGTGTGTTTGCACTTGTTTTTCAAGGAACTTAGATTTCATTTTGTGCAATCCCGGACAGACCTGAGACACCTAAGCAATATTTCTTTTTTCAGTGGAAGTTCAGTTTCACATCAAGACTGAGTAGTAAAGACCAGTGTGTGTGCACCACCTAGTTTCCTCCAAATGTCTTTAGTTGCCAGACAAAGCAATCTCTGTATGAAGCTGTTGTCCTTCCACCTTTACTTTTGAGAATAGTCCGCCGTCCAGTGCATGAAGGCCATTCTGACAAATAAAGATGAGACCAACAGAGAGCACCGAACCTAAATTGAGGCAAAATGAAAAGTGCAGCTTATATTGCTCCACAAAAAAACACGAGACATTTAGGGATCATGAGCTGCAATAAAAGTAACTAATAAGGTTAAGGAGGGGTTGTGCTCGTTTTCACCTCACAGATGGTAGACAGTGAATCAGAACTCATTAATGTTTAATGAGATGAGCACATTGAAGTTCATCACAATAAAAGAAATAGCTGTAGTAAAAAAGAAAATACCGCACTCAGCTGCATGTTTCTAAACCTCAAGGGAAGCCATGTGTTGAACTTTTTTAACAAGCTAAACCTCTTTATGATGTGACTATCCATGATTCCATTTGGAGAATATACACATACACATAAACCAAAACAGTACAACAGGACTTGGAACATAAAACAATGTCAATGCACTATTTAGAATTACACAGCCTTTAATAATGAATGAATGAATGAATCATTTTATTATTGTGTCATGCATAAAACAAAATATGCCCAGCCTAAACAGGCTGCTTTGTAGAATATTGCATTCAGTAGGATGATCATCTCGACGTAAAGTCTCACCACTCATTCACACCACAAAAAATGGCAGTAAATATTAAAAACGTTTGCTTTCACAAATTAAATAGGCAGTGTGATGAATGTGTTGATGAATGTGTTGACTTGCCACACAAAACATTATTATCTACAGACCTACAGATTTTCCTTCCTTCTTCTCCTGAGACTGTAACTAGTAGATCAGAGCAGGGGCGGACTGGGACAAAAAGTTGGCATTATTTGCTTTATAATTGCAAAAACCAGGCACACGTGAGATTATGGCAACAGCAGCACTTACAGGCTTTCATAATTAAATAATACAAAGACTGGAGCAATTCATTAAACCACCAACTAAACTGCCATGGCACCATTTTAGAAAATAATGGAAATGCTTGCATATTTAAAATGTATTATTACACACTTAAACACCCAAAACACCAAAGTACGAAGTCATAGCGGACCAGACGCAAGCTTTGATTTTGAAAAGTAGAAGCCTAACGGCACCAGACGGGAGGCTCCAGGCTGCAGCCGTACAGTCTTGCATATTTTCGTCAAACCAGTGTTGCCGCATTTCTTTCTTTTATCCAGCAGCCAAAATCGGTCCAAGAGTGCATTCGCCAGAACTGCCAGACTGACAGATTGCCAGTCCGCCTATGGATCAGAGCAAAGAGCAATGTCCAGTGAAAATGCAACTGAGTGCTTATCTGTAGGCCATGCTGTTGCCTTCCTCACTGTGAGGTTAATCATGAAGCCAATACTCTTTAACCCAGAAGAGACAATGTGCAGCATGACAATAAATGCAGATTCTCTGCTAAATATTGAACATAATGAAACCAGCCAACATTGAAGTGACACATGTAAAATGTTACTGTAAACCAGAAAGACAAGTGAACTCTTCGAGCTCTGTAAAAGAGTACACACACAAAGGACTTTGAAAGTTACACTTCAACCCCTCATAATAAACACATGAGGGGATATGGAGATAACAGATTTAGACACATACAGAGAGAGAGAGAGAGAGAGAGAGAGAGAGAGAGAGAGAGAGACACCCCATATCTGAGCACAAGTCAAAGCAAGAACACACAACCAAAGGGAAACCCATGAGAGTGGCTGTAAAAGCTGTGATAGTGCCTGCTCTTTGGCTGCCAGACAAGGCTCATAAACATTCATTTGAATCCCAGCGAACCATAAATGCCCTCCTGTGTGCACTCACGATAGGGCCGCACATTGTGATCAGTAGGTGACCCGCACTGGGTGGGGAGGGGGGACGGGCTCTGCCGAGAGTGAACCCTAGCCTCTTTCAGGGGTCTGTTTCTCATTCTCTGAGTGAGCTGTTACGAAAGCACAGGGAGAATAAGCATGTTGGGTTGGAACTAGGTCGGGGAGGCATGTAGTTCACGTATGCTGGAAGAGGAGGGCTAAAATGGTTGGAAATCTCATAGGGAAGGTTCAGAGCAAGGTTAGCCAAATACTGAATAAATCAAAGGGGGCTTGGAAAGCTCTTTCCCTGCTGAAGGCGCTCAGCTCCAGGGTGACTGACCAGGCGCAGGTGGAGCACTTAAAGCAACACTAAAGCACTTTTCCCGCTTCGGCCCCCCTACAGGTTGGAAGCAGAATTGCCCATTACCGCGGTCGTAACGTCTCATTATGTCTCATTCGAACTACAGATCCGCTACCCGATCTGGCAAACTTGCATAATGTAATGTAATGGACAATTCCGCTTCCAACCTGTAGGGGGACCGAAGTGGGAAAAGTGCTTTAGTGTTGCTTTAAGGGGGAGAAATCAGAGAGTGTAGCTGTCTTAGCTCTAGCCTATATCCACGATGTTCCTCTTCCGAGATTGCTCCGGTGCCGCCGGAAATTCCACTGGATGTCCCTCTTTTTGGCCGGATGTCTGTTAACTTCTGCTTTCTTTGTGTTGTGCAAATTTTTAAACTCTGATGGATTTATGAGGACTATGGTTAACTGCTCCTCAGATCTGTGCAGGGTAAATCCAGACAGCTAGGTCTGGCATGAGAGACTATCTCAGCTCTGACCATATTCTCAGGTGTTTTTGCTAAACATTTCAGTTTTATTTAGGATTGTTTTGTCATCTTAAAACATGTGATTAGAAGTCTACAAGCATTTTCTTTCAGTGTGGCTAATTTGAAAAGACTGCAGTGAATTGAATCATCACCTTTGATACTGTCCACAAATACGTTATGCAAGTTTATCTTAAAGACCCTCTCCAATGAGAATCAAGTTTTCAATCTTAACATATATCATATCATATCATGAGCTAAATAAGCAGTCAACGCCATGGCTGAGCATTTCCACCTTGGAACTGCTGTGTACCAATGACAGTCACAGTGATTCAGACAGCCAGGGTTTCATCATAGACTGTATAAAAGATGGATGAGGCCTATCCAATTCCTCCCAGTCTGCACAGTATGATCGGGCGGTGGAAGCATCAAAGCATCACAAACACTTGAACATACGTCAGCATGATCCGAACTGCCGAAACTGACAGAAATCATCTTTGGGAAAAATGTCCGTGTCCTATCCGCTAACATGGAGGGGGCGGGGTTCATGACCTGTACTTCAGCCAGCCACTAGGGGGCGATGTTTTAGCTTCACTTTTGGGGAGCTGTCATGCTTTCATCTTTACAGTCTATGGATTTCATCAATCATTAGCAAAATGCTACTGCTTTGAGAGGCAGGGCACAAGGCCAGATCCAAAATTTCTCATTGAGGGGGAAAAAGCAGATGTGCTTCCAGCCCCTTTTCAGAGTTTTATTTTTTACTTTGAAACCATGTTATCAAAATATAAATCATAGCAGATTATGTTATACTTTACAGTAAAATGTGAATGGAGGAGAACTTTACATGTTTATTAGTCTCTCTTAGTTTATTAGTCATCATTATCCCTTACTGCACTGTTGTTAATGAACGCCCCTGAATTTACCTTGCAAACCTGAGTGCATTTTTCCTATATGCTGTCCAAGCATTTGTAATCCCAACACAGGGGCTTGGAAAGTCGGCCTCCAATGATCCATTTAATATATTATAGGCGCCCGGATCTGGAGTCCATTTGACTTGTTGTGCAGTGATGCTGAACGCATGTAAAACCTCAGCCAGTGCAGGATCATGTCATTATTCACATCACATACACTTTACAGATCCTGTGACTCCCAGTTTCCTGGCAGATGGTTCATTGTAACTTTAAAGCTTAATATGGCTCTGCTGCATATGATAAATGTGTGCTCAAAACACTTCATATTCACTTTTGATGTCTGTAAAAATATACAACGACGTTTGTCTACTACTACCCTTTAAAAATACCATAATTTCTGTCAATTTTGTGGAGCCAGAATTTGTCACAAAAGCTTCTAACATATATCCCCTAACTTTCCATTAAAACACTCAAGACAAGTGGCATCAGAAACTCGCTATGTAAGCAGTTTGGATTATTACCTGTAATAAACCCCTATAAGTCTATATGCGAATAATGGAATGAGCCTGAAGCCAGGGGCAACAAGAAGGTAGCGGAGTGGAGTTCAGTGAACCTTATCTGCTCTCTCTGAACAACGCTGTTAGCCCTCTCACCAGTTTGTTGCTGAGTTCATCCATCACAGGGTGGGTAGTATGATAAAAAGGCTCATCCCTAACCCACAGCAAGGGGCCAGCCGTGGCGCCTCAGTTGACCTGTCAAACTGTAAGAGTTATTATACACTGTGGTGTTAAAGGTCAAAGGGAGCAGCAAGCTCAGAGGGTGTCAGTCCTCAAAAAAACACACACACACACACACACACAAACACACAGACACACACATTAGATAAATGTGGGAAATTAGCTGCAATTCATTAATGAATTAGTGAATTATGTAAGACATTCGACTCAAAGCGACATGTTAAGTATTAAATATAGGCTGCACGTGTCTCTGCCTGGAGGAACTATTTTGCAGCTATTTATATGTGGCTGTAGTTTTGTTTTATGAATGAAATGTTTAGTTCTAGTTGTACAATGGGTTACACAATCATGTCATGGCTGCTCTAAAATCTTTTCTTTATTCTTTATTTTTGGGCATTATTATGTTGTGTGTGGACATAGGACCGGAAGCTGTATTGATGTCATGTAATTCTGTGTGGGATGGGCCACCTAGTGGCATGACACGTAAATAAAAAATATTATATAATTTCTTATAAGCAGCAAATAGAACTAAGAAACATGGCACAGATGATTTCGAAACAACCCGAAGCTTTTTCAGCTTGTTTAACGCTATCATGAAATACCCAATCACTTGAGTCACAGTTGGTCTGAAGAATGCAACCTGTACAGGTAGATGCATCATATAGACAGTATGCATTAGGTGGATGAGGCTGTAGTTTTACAACACAAGGTCAAATACTTGGTAGTTGAGGCATAACTCTCCATAAATTCTATTCATCACTGGCTGCCAGCAATATCTACACAGAGAAGCACATAATATCTATATGGTGATCTGGGTTTTGGTGCTACACAGAAAATGTTGTCTCCGCTATCGCCTGTTTATTCATTAAGGGTTAAGGTAACAGATATGATTAGGAACAACACCATATCACCACTGGGAAAGTGGCTCACTTGCAGTAATTTGTTTGAAAAGAAAATGGTCTGCTGCTGATATGGCAGTTTACAATTTTTTAAATTATAGGTGCAACAGATACATAGTTTCTGTTATGGTGCCTACGACAGATTTCAAAAGGATTGGAAATCTCAAATTTAATTCTGATCTTTCCGAGCTCCCATATGACATAAAGAAGAATCCCTCTGGGTCATTCACCTACATTGTGAAGCCAAGAGAGTTCTGTTTCACATGTGGTTTCCAGTGTTCTGCTTTTGAACACTGACAGTTAACAGGGAGAAAGTGGGAGGTAATCGCTGAGGGACAAACAAAGCAAAGTAAAGCCTGCTTTTCACTGCGAGCAGTAGGCAAACACTCAAAGGGGAAGGGTGTGGGAGGGTGAAACACAGTTCACATTGCGCCAATGGGCTCAGTATATTTATAAAGCCCACTAGGCATCACGTCAGGAGAGCTCTGCTGAAAAATGTTGTTCCCAGATGGACCGCCTCATCCAGATTTATTTATCACAGAGCAGCTTCCTCATAGATTACGCAACTGTGTCGCAGCACGAGTGAACTCTGTGGGTTGGTGTCTGTTGCCAGCAGCCTGCCTTGCTCAAAGTGAATCAGATGTGGGTCAGATGGAGGGCACCGTCCTCTCAGCAACCCCCCCCCCACCATCTACAGAGTACAGAGCAGATTTCAAAAGGTTATACAACCTTTTTAACATGCCATTTCTCTCATCACCATGACAAGGGGAGACATGAGATCTACAGGTCATAGACTCCTACTGAACCACAGACACACTGATAAGACTGACAGGAATAAAAATAGATGAAATATCAAGCATATTTTCTTGGCTTATGTAAAATAGCTGACAGTTAAGACGCTCTTGTAGAGTTCTCTTGGCACAGAAGCTCCCACCCTATCACAGGGCTATATTACACAAAAAAAGCCTCCAAAGCCCACAGCCTGCATGCAAGTCATGACCAGAGTCGGCGGCCTCTGTGAACTACACCTGAACTTAGCTAAATGGAAACAGACCAAACACACAGTGTGCGTCAGGATGAAAGCATCCCTCTGGAGAGCTGTTACTGAGGGTTTTCAGGAGAGGATGTGGGTTATCAAGCAGCACAGGAGAGCTTAAAAGCACTTTTCTAAACGACTAAGTCAGTATGGGGCTTAGTTATATGTCTGAGCAAAAATCACACTTGGAAATTTCACATCACAGGGTACAGAGTACAATTTCTCCGAGCATGAGAAAGTCGAGCATGCACTTTTGCCACAAAGGACCAAGTCATATGGGTCCCTCATTATATATACTGTTTTTAAATGTTTTTTTTTTCCATGCGTACAGCTTTCATTTCTGCATCTCAGGCTTACATCAAACTGAGCTGAGAGGAATACAAAGGATGGCATCTGCAAGTGACTGAAAATCAAATAGTTGTGATCACTTTACTGTGTGAATTATCTCTGGGTGTCATTTTCTCGAAAAGCTGACTACTAAAAATGGAAGTTGTAAAAAAATAAAATAAATTAACACTCCTGAGTTTGAGACATCTTTAACAAAAACATCCACACAAAGTTCAAGAAAAAGAGAGAATACAGGGTGTGGGAGACAAAAACACAGCAGCTATCCTCCTACGCATGACACGCTATTGAACCTAAAGATGGGTGCGTGTGTTTATATTACACTTGTATGTTGTCCAAGTGCTATGAATACTCCAGTGGGTCACAGAAAGAGAGAGAAATGAGGGATGGAGAGGAAGAGGAATAGTTTGTGTTTGTACCCTTCACACAGAAGCCAAGAAGAGTAATTGCCTGCTCAACACCTCAGAGGTGAAAGGTTGGATGGGAATGCGGGGGGTGGTTGCACACACTGCTGTAATTAGCCTGCAAAGGACAAATGAGTCTCCCGCCAGATCGCTGTGAGCATGTCAGATTTGGTCCACTGAAGACCTTACAAGGTATTATCGTGGCCTCTTGGAGATCCTGATTATACAATAGGGAAACTACGTACATGGCTTGGACGATTGTATCTGGTATTCAGAGCACTTGTTCTGCATTAGAAGGTATCGAAAGTCTCGTTCACACATGCACTGAAACCCTGAACTTATCTAGACATTACCGTAAAAGCTGTATGTGAGAACACAAATTTCAGAATCAGTTGGACCAAACATTAAACAGACTTTACCCTGCCAGCTTCCCACTACAAAGTCTGTGTAATGTCCAATTGAACCCACGTGATGTCATTGTCCGGACAATTCACAACGAGCGAGTGTTAATGCCATTTCTTTCATGTGGCTGGTGCGAAACTAGAATGATAGAATACAAACATCTAATGGGCCAGCTAAATTGCACGCGTAACGTAGGCGGAGCGGATGCTCCAACACCACGCTTCTACTACAACCCCAAATCAGAAAAAGTTGGGACAGTATGGAAAACACAAATAAAAAAAGAAAGTAGTGATTTCGAAATGTACTTTGACTTGTATTTCATTGCAGACAATACAACAGCACATAATTTAATGTGTTCCTCATGATTTTTATTGTTTTTGTTTCAAAAAACAAAATTCCAATTTTGATTCTTGCAACACATTTAAAAAAAAGTTGGAACAGTAAAGCATTTACCACTTTGTAATGTTGCCATTCCTTTTCACAACACTTAAAAGACCTTTAGGGACTGAAGACACCAAGTGATGAAGTGTTTCAGGTGTAATTTTGTCCCATTCTTGCTGCATTGGAGACAGGTCGGGACTGCAGGCAGTACCCGTATCCTCTTCCTCCACAGCCAGGACTTTGTAATGTGTGCAGAATATGGTTTTGCATTATCTTGTTGAAATATGCATGGACGTCCCTGGAAAATATGTCTTCTTGAAGGCAGCATATTGTGCTCCAAAATCTCTATGTACTTTTCAGCATTAATGGTGCCATCACAGAAGTGCAAGTTACCTTTGCCAAGGGCACTGACACAACCCCATACCATGACAGACCCTGGCTTTTGGACTTGTTGCTGGTAACAATCTGGATGATCCTTGTCATCTGACCACAGTACACGTTTCCACTGTGTGATGGTCCATCCCAGATGCCTCCGAGCCCAGAGAAGTCGATGGCACTTCTGGACACTGTTAACATAGGGCTTCCTTTTGGCACAGTACAGTTTTAACTGGCATTTGTGGCTGTAACTACATAGTGTGGTACTTGACAAAGGTTTGCCAAAGTAGTCCGGAGCCCATGTGGTGATATCGCTTATAGATGAATGACGATTCTTGATGCAGTGCCGCCTGAGGGATCGGAGATCACGGTTGTTCAGCTTAGGCTTGCGCCCTTGTCCTTTACGCACTGAAATTCCTCATTCCTTGAATCTTTTAATTATGTTATGCACTGTTGAAGATGAAATAAGCAAATGTCTTCCTATCTTTCTTTGAGGAACATTGTTTTTAAACATTTCAATAATTTTCTCATGTATTTGTTGGCAAACTGGCGATCCTCGGCCCATCTTTGCTCCTAAAGGACTAGACCTTTCTTGGATGCTGCTTTTGTACCAAATCATAATTACAATCACCTGTTGACATCACCTGTTTCAAATCACATCATTATTTAACCAATTTACCTGATTACTAGCCCTAAATTTCTCCTGTCCCAACCTTTTTTGGAATGTGTTGCAGGTCTGAATGACAGGAAAGGATGTATATTTACAAATGAAATTAAGTTGACCTGACAAAACATGAAATATTTTGTGTTCACATTGTCTGCAATGAAATACAAGTCAAAGTACATTTAGAAATCACTACTTTCTTTTTTTATTTGCGTTTTTCATACTGTCCCAACTTTTTCTGATTTGGGGTTGTATAATCAATGAAACTGGCTACATCGGACACGAGAGCAGCGCGTAAGTGGTGCTTATGCGCTGCGGAGATCCGCTCTACAAGCGTAAAAATAGGACTGTCAGTGAGTGTATTACCAGTTACCTTTTAAGAGTTTCTGTTTTTATTTCAACACCAACAACAACAACAATCCCAAGGCAAAAGCTCACCGTCTCTTCTGTGATTCACACAATCCTATGCCGTGTGTGCGCCAGTTGTACCCAGTTGAAAGATATATTTCGCAGCACATCCGCTCACGCCGGTTACGTTACGTTACGCGTGCAGTGTAGCCAAAGCTTTAGGTTGAAAAAGAGAAGTGATTTAGAAGACGGCAACGGAAATGTCTAGATGTCTATCTAAATGTCTAGATACGACGAGATTCGAGAACTTCTGTCGGTAAGGGCTAATGACAACATTGTTAGACAAATTCAAGGAACAGCAAGAGACTTGATTGTTTATGACCAAACTACAAACCGGCTACATTACCGCGGTTTAAGCCGCGTCATGTCCATGCTATATCCGGGTGCCACCCCTCACTTAAACCAAACTAAGGATTTCCAATGGGTGAGAAAACGTCTGACAAGGACAATTTCATGTTGTGTGCTTCATGTGTGAAAGGGCAACTCCGGACAGAGTTCATATGAGAAACGGCTAGACCCACACAGACAAGCAGCTATTTATTCAGGCAGCTTTGAGCGGAAAAGCAGTTTAAATATGTTTAATGCTCTGTTAACTCGTTCCATAAAGTATAACTAATCTAGAGAGGGGCATCTGGGGGTAATTTGGTTGAAAGGAGGAATCATACATAGACTAATGTGCAACACAGCTGTCCTCATGAGACATGACTGGGTTTGGTATGTTCCAAAGCATTTCATCAAAATCATGAAAACTACATAGCGACCTGTTTTCAATTGTCACAAAGCCCGAATAAAAGAGCTGCAATTTAGCACAATTTCTCAATTAGACAGTTCTACCGTACATGGCAAAAAGACTGAAATGCACGTCTCCTGTTTGATTAGACTGGGTTTCTACCCGCCCCCTTTCCTGCCACTTCTCCGCTGCCGGGCTTGGATGAGCCAGACTGGACTGAGATTGAACTGAGCCGAGGAATTCCAACATCTGGCTTGTATCTACAGCTTACGGTCATTTGGATGCAGTTGATGGTTTCCAGTAGATTCACAAAGACTGAATTGTTCTTAGTTTGGGCCTTGTCTGCCTTGGACTCGGAGGGCGTGGTGCTCTGGCGCCTGACTGCCACAGCTGGGCCTGTCTGTCAAATCCTCATCTGACACACAAGACTGAGTTATCCCCAGCGTGAGAATTGGGAGAAAGATTGGGGTGGTCACCACATGAATGTAGGGGCTTCGATGAAATGTGAGAACATTCTGTATTTAAGGCCTAAATCACCACATTAATTATATAGAAAAGAGGCTAAGAGACGGGAAATTCCACTTTTCACAGCTTTTTACTACATTAGCTGTGGCATATGAAGTCATTATAAACTCTTTCAGGGACCAAAAGATGACAAACACTTGCCTCAGTCAGCTAAACCACACGCTGGTGCCTCTCCTCCCCCACCAAGGTCCCACACTACACTGCAAGTTTGACAATTGGGTTCAACACCAGGTCAAGCTCTGGGTTTGACAATGGGCCAACCAGTCTTCAATGGGACTAAAGCAGACAGCTTTCCCACAAAGAGCTCAGTCACACAGAGGGGATTCTGGCTTAGTGGCCTCTCCTATTTAAACCACACTGACTGGAATTAAAGAAAATCTTTCTCACTGTGTTACAACGTTACTGGTGCTGTTGCTGCTGTTGTTGCTTGCTATGGACACTATCAGTTACCATCTCAGTGGTTCACTAAATCTGATCGCACCAAGAGCCGAGCCTTTTCACTTTTCCTTCTGCGCGTTTAATTTGCATATGTCTCCCCTAGATAAACTTTCCTTGCACTGATATGAAAACAATATGTCACCGTGCATGTAGAGACAGTGTGTGACACTCTTACTGTTTGCTCCTAAATTCCCATTTAGCTCAGGCTAAGAAGATTGATTTTATTTTAAACATCCTGCATGTTTCGCAAGTGCATCTGTGTTTGTTGTGCTCTTAAAGTCGTCTTTGTACATGCACGTGTGATGATAGACGTGAGTTTTTCTGTGTTGCTGTGTGTATGCTGGTGTACGGCTGGCGAGCGCTGACTGAGGGACATGGATCTTGCACACTGAGTGTGTGAACTCTGGCTGAACCCCTGGGTGTACTGTTTCAGGCACGCTCTGACAACCTCGCCCCAATGACCCGGCTCGCGACTGCACAGTTCACAGGGAGGTCCTCTACTCACGCACAGCCACCCCCTCCTCCCTCCCCCCCTCATCCCCTCTCTGTTCCCCCTGCACCCTCCTTCACCTCTCTCCTCCACCCTCCCTCTCTACTCAACTTTTCTGAATCTCTCCCTTCATGCTGTGTTTTTTCACAACCCCTCCTGCTTTCCCTTCTCTCTCTATTTCTATCACACTGTTGTCAACAAGACAGAAACTGTCTGCTGGCATCTTGGTGAGACAGGTCCTGCCGACCTGCCAATGGAGACAAAGTGTCTTTAAATACCAGACACTCTAACATCCTTATCAGGCCTGTGGAATGAGTTCTTTTTGTGGATAACAAAATGTTCTTTCACACAGAAGTGGCAGTTTTCAGAACAACAGGAATAACTCAAAAGTAATCTTAAAGGAAATTAAAACAAAACTTTTACTTTATTTAAGTGTTTCCATCTTACACTGCTTTATATTTTATACTCCACTACATTAAGTGGGAAACATTATACCTTTTACTCCACTACATTTATTTAACAGCTATAGTTACTTGTTACTTTTCATATTAACATTTTACATACAAAACACGTGATCAATATGCATTATTATACTGTAGATTAAACTACCCAAAACTCAAAATTAGCTTCATATCCACCAACTACAATAATTACTACATTATAATTACATTCCCATAAACTAAACTGCATTCTCAATTACGTTTCGAGGGAAACGTATTTTCTCCCATATTACACATTCTCGTACAAGCAACAGGTGCACTATGAGAAACGGTTGCAGTTTTAAACACGTGGTTATGTTGTGAATTGAAAAAAATCTACCTGGTTAGGTTTTAAAAAAAAAAAATCATGTTTAAGGACAATTCTGGCGCAAAATGAATTTAGGTGTTAATAACATATGTGTACAGAGTAGACCGTACTCTGGGATATGTTTTCATGCTAATCAAATGTGTCTCTAGCTTGAAACAAGCTAGCGTAAACCAGTGATGAGCTTATAACGCTAGCCTTTGGGGCAGCGGGTAAATCGCTATTTCTATACCACTAACCAGGCTCAAAATAGCACCACACTTCCATAGTAATGAGGGCATAATGAGGGGCCCTACATGTAAACCGAAGCATTGAAAACTTTCTAAGTGTACAGACAGTTTATTAAAAACATAGATTATAAAGACAGCGTTCATGTATACAGGCACCATCTTGGGAAACAGTCATGACCAGTCGAACGACGAACGCCGTGCAACCAGTAACATAGCTCAAACACGACGTTCGGCGTTCAACTGGTCATGACTGTTTCCCAAGATGCCGCCCGCATGTAATTACATTTTCTTTTAATTTATACTCTTTATTGATCCCCAATGGGGAAATTACAATATACATGAACGCTACTGTCTTTATAATCTATGCTTTTAATAAACTGTCTGTACACTTACAAAGTTCTCAATGCTTCGGTTTACATGTAGGGACCCTCATTATGCTACCGTTGCCTTGTTAGTGGTATAGAAATAGAGATTTACCCTCTGCCCCGAAGGCTAGCGTTATAAGCTCATCACTGGTTTGCGCTAGCTTGTTTCAAGCTAGAGACACATTTGATTAGCATAAAAACATATCCCAGAGAACGGTCGACTCTGTACACATATGTTATTAACACCTAGGTTAATTTTGTGCCGGAATTGTCCTTTAAGTACGTATGTCTAATTAAAGCTTTAGTGCATAACTTTTTTTTTATTAATGAACGTCCGTTACATTCAAGCTATTGCCAAATGAGTTGCTACAAAGATAATTAAGACTTTCAGCTCCACAAAACTTTCTCTGTATTTCTCAGTATCGCTATGTTCAGAAGATTGTGGCGTCCAGCGACTTTCCCACGCAGAAACTCGAGTGAAGACAATTATCTCTTCTGAAGAGAAACTACACACTGTAGCTTTAAGTACATTACATATATTAGTAATAAGTAAGTTAAAATAATTAAACTTTGACTCTTGATTTTACACTGAACAATCTTTTGGGTGAGTCCCGTTTGACACTTGGGACAATTCAAATACAAACATAATCCAGGACAAACAACGTTTCCCTCGAAACGTACTGTAATTGAGAATGCATTTTATTTTTATTGAAAGATAATTTCAGCTCAAAAATACGGCTTACATGATGAAATGTCAATAATAATGATCCAATAATATAACACTAACAAATATAACACTAACAGTGATCATTCTGCACATTAAGTAATTTTATTGTCAATACTTACAGTCCTGGTAAAGCAAAAATAAAGTCTGTTACACCACAGGAAAATGTGTATGTCTGAATCAACGACAGTACATTTCCAGGATAATTGTTTCACATCTTGCGCTTAGGAAAACAATAACCTTCGAGCTACCAAGCTACACGCTGAAAATTGCAGATTTTGAAGAAAATTTTGATCGTGCAACAAGGCAGGCCTACTTGGTTCTTTCGGGGAATGATTGTTAATATTTACGAAGAATATGTTTATGGCATTTACTTTCTAACTGGGATGTTTTGGGACAGACTGGAGAGGATTGCTGTAGCGATACACTGGTAAGTGTAAATGACGTTTAACCATGTATCCATCTTATTTAAATAGCTCCCGTTACTGTATTGTGTGAAAAGAAAACTTCATTTAATATTGTATGTGGCTTTTTCTTTTGTAGGGTGCAGATGTTTACCAAAACTAGTTCCTCTCTGAAACTTTTTAGCAGAACCAGCACCGCTGTATCCGGAGCTTAGCGCCGCCCAAGATACTTGTGATTGCGGAGCGTTTTTTTCTCCTATACTGGAACGTATGTGTGGTGTAGCGAGACCTTACTCAA
Organism: Gymnocephalus cernua; assembly: GCA_023631565.1. Lineage (NCBI taxonomy): Eukaryota > Metazoa > Chordata > Actinopteri > Perciformes > Percidae > Gymnocephalus > Gymnocephalus cernua. Next base: position 15,050,149 of record CM042428.1, read on the forward strand.
CAGCGCTGTGGAGATAGATATGGCAATGCGAGACTATTAAACATCCCGCCAAATGTAAATGATTTAAAAAAGCATCAAGTATATAAATTAGGGTTTCAAAATCGTGAAAAACTACTGCTCTGAGACACTGGGTGGGGGGCTGCCATGGGGCGCTGGCATCAACTGACTCTCGTTGCAGCTGTGTTAGTTTGCTAGCACATATACTTAAAAAGTAGCACACGCGCTAGAATAGCACAGCACACACTCCTCGAGACGAAGAACGAGTGCCGCTACATGGCAACAGACTATCGTTAGCAGCTAACCCAATAGCACACACAGTCTATGGTAGGACAGCACACACACCCTGAGCCGCTTCACGGAGACAGATAGCACCAAGCACATACCTTAAGCGAATAATAGGAATACTATCATATATGGATTGCAGTTGCGCTCAACCCATTGAGATATAGTATATATTCCATATATAATATGTATGTATATATATATATATATATATATATATATATATATATATATATATATATATATATATATATTTGGTTTACAGTAATGTTTTTTTACCACTTTGTTAACCACTCTGCAAACATATAGTCATACAACCTATGTCATTGAATTTGTTAGACGAGCTGAGTTGTTATTCAACCCTTATTTTTCTCTCCTTCTCTCTCTGTCTCTCCATGTCTGGTATTTAAGTCACCACTGAGGTATTTTTTTTTCTTTTTTCTTTGAGAATGACTCTGTCTTTAAGTTATTATATATGTAATCCAATCTCCTTATGCTGTGCATCACATCACATACTGCAGTTGCAGCAAATACTTTAATACTTTTCCACTCTCGAGTGGGCCAGATGGTCAGATAAAATGTAATGCAAGATTCAGAATATTGCGGGGACGGTATGAAAAGTTCCCCAAGTTACTCCTTTTACAAAGAAAAATGCCGACACAATGAATTATAAATCAGGTGAGAATTGATCAATGCATTACTGTCAGGTAGGGATGTTTTCATTAAATCGTATCAACACAAATTGAAAAGAAAAATACTTCATATAACCACAGTCGTAACATTATTCATTGGGAATGAATCACAGTGGTTGTTATTTGTCTCCAAGAAAGCAAAGAACAGAAGCCCTGATGTTGACTTAAACTGCTCTGGATAACATTACAGTGTTCTTTCCTCAGTAAATGACTCATGGACAATTTCAACATAGTCCTTATTGATTTTGCTTATGTAACCCAGGAAATAGGATGATCCAGTAGGGCTGCTTGATTATGGAAAAAAAACCTAATTATTAACCACAATTATTTTGGTCAATATTGAAATCCTGATTATTTAACACGATTACTCGACTTTTGGAAAAATGTTGCATTTATTAAACTAAAAAAAACAGTTGAACAAATCAACAGTCAAAACACCTTGAACTGTGAAATTTCCCTTAATACGTTGAACTTTTTGCATTCCCTTAAAATAAATAAAATAAAAAACATATCCAGATGTTGGCTGAGTGTGTTTAGCCTTTGGGAGGGGCAAAGGTGTGTGTGTCATTCAGAACACAAGCCAAAATAAGAGTTTACTTGTCAGTCCCTCCAGAAAAACGCGACTATGCGATTGCAGAATTCAATGCATAATCAGCCAAAGTCCGCATATTTATGCGGGGGCCGCATTTTTTCAAATACGCCGCACTTTCGCCACATAAATTGCTGATTTCCGTGCAAAATATTCGGGGCTTGCATGATTTCATAATCCCCGCATTTTTGTTGCAAAAAAGTCACATATATCTTAGCAGAAAGTTGAAAAATGTTGCGTTTACTTCACACAAGAGCAGCCATTTTCCCCTGTTGCCATGGGAACGTTATGAAGTGACGTAATTTCACTTACTGAGAACACGGTGTTGGGGGGAATCACTTTTTTTCTCTTTTTCATCAAACCGCAGTTTTTGCAAGTTCCCGCAATTTCATCGCATAAAATTGCATAAATATCCCGCATATTCCACCGTATAATCAAGGATTTTTGTCCGCAACAGTCACAAAAAAACTCTGCGTTTTTCTGGAGGGACTGACTTGCAAAATGTGATGTTCACAACAATGGCCTTTCTCGATTACATTGTTTTTGTGAACGTTAGGAGCCAAAATTGAAACATGCAATTAAAATTTGGTTAATTGCACAGCCCTATGATCCAGTGTGTATTTCAGTAGTGTGTACATGCTAACCTATGGCTTACTATTCCAGGCTTGTAGTCTGAAATGGCCGTTGTACAGTGAAAGAAGTGTAGATAATATGTAATTAAAAATAGTTTCAAAATAAAATGCCAGTGCACATAGTGAAACCAGGCTAACTGTTTCTGTCAGATTGTGGTCTGACGTGTTTGTCGTCGCGGGCACCTGGTGTGATCGGCAATAAACAAACACTTCATAAATCTAGAAAGTATTCCGTCTCTATCAATGTGTGTCTTGTGCCGTGTCATAGGTCTTCAAACCTCTCATTGCTGATCACCCCACCAGTCATCTCATTAACTCCCTTCCAACCTCTCCCTAACCCCTGGTACAGGCTTTACGCTTGACATTATGGGAGGGACCACTTATCCACTCAAAGGACCCATGCTGTGCTGCCTGTGCAAACTGCCTGATTAGTTGGCCACCCCTGACTTGCTGTTTGGTCTGTGAGTGTTGAATGATAGATTGTCTATCATTTGTCTTTTTCAAAAGCCTGCATAAGCCTCTGCTCCATCTGTACGGTTAGAACATCCACCTGGTACTTGTGTTATTTAAAGTTCACTCATGAACAGTCATTTCTGAAGTCAAGAAGGGCTGAATGAGCAATAAAGGGCTTTTTATGGTACATTTATGCGACTACACAAATAAACCGCTTTCAATTTCCTCTTATGTTACTTGATTTCATTTTCATTGACAAGAGTGTTTTCTCTGTGGGACCGCACAGTCTTGTTTTCACATTGCAGGGCTGTTTCTGTGTCCAGTGAGAATAGTAACATGAGCCTTTACAAAGACACACAGGGATGAGAGCTTTAAAAACAAACCTTCATTTGACAGTCAGGAAAATATTTATTGGTGAAGGTGGCTCTGCTCACCCTCCCACCCCCAGAATGACTTGCGTTTACCAAGGGCATGCCCTCGTTCCCTACACAGCCCACAGAACTCCTGCTGGAAATGGGCTTGTGTTACAGGGCCCCTGGGGGGCTCACAGCAGGGGCTGGAGGCCGTCAAGAGCAGCCCCCTTTAGCCATGGACAGCTCCTCCGCTCTCGCAGAGTCAGCGAGGGAAAGACCTGAACTTGGAATGACCCCACCAAGCAAAGTCCCCGATGGGTTCATCCACAGGCCAAAGCTCCGGTTCCCCTCACCCCTAAATGTTTCTGCTCTTCTCTTTTTGTTTTTTTTGGACCTGTTTTTCCAACTAGACCAATACATTTTCCAGAGAAGTATCACCCCCCCCTTAAACCCCCCCCCCCCCCCCTCATCTCTTCCTGCTTCCCGTCCTCTTTTCCTTCCCCTCCAACACCATCAACCCCCCCACCCCCGTCTCATACAGAGTCACCTAGTTAACTCTTTTTACTCCTCTCATGAAGAGGAAAGGCCTTTCATGTTTATAACCCCTTCAGATTCTTCCTCCTCTTTACACCTGCCATCCTAATGTGTTGGGAGTGTGGAGTTTATTGTGCCCTTAGCATGTATGGAGGTGTTTGTGTTCCTCAAAAGAAAGAAAGAAAGAAATAAAGAAAGAAAAAAGAGTATACAACTGGAAGTATTATATTGCATATATTCTAATGTACTCTTACCTATATTACTTGTATTACTCCACTACGTTTATTCAACAGGTACTAGTTTCTATGCAATTTTAGATCTTACATATGAAACATAGAATCACCTATGAACATGTGGAAGAATATGATGCATTGTTCTTGATTAAACTAGTGAAGATTATGTAATGTACTTAAAATGAGTAACACCTCAAAGTGTTACAACTAGAGTAGATATGTACGGTTGTGTTGTGATGTCACAACTATACCATATATAGGTAGAAAGTGCCGTTTCAGTCGTTACAATGCTGGTGCAGAGACTCCGAGAGCGTGGATGCAGAAAACCTCACAACACTGACCAATCAGAGCAGACTAGGCTTTTTCAGGAGGGGGGCTTAAAGCTACATGGTGTAGGAATTTCCCCATCTAGAGTTGAGATTGTATATTGCAATCACCTCTCTCAAATCATGCACTTCAAATGACGTATTACAGCTACGGTAGCCTTCGCGCTTCCAAAAGCCTGTCCTTTGCTTTTTTCAGTCTCCTCCTTTCAATCTCCTTTCTTCTTTTTCTGGGCGAAGAAAATGACTCCTGTTCCTGAAACTTGGATTTTGAATACGTGCATGAGGCAGAGTGGCAATCGGGAGAGTCAAGACTTTTTCCGGTGGGCCGGTAGTGTTTTGAGTCTGTTCAGTCTGTTCGCCGCTGCCGGCTCTGGACAAGTTTGTGAAGGGCAATACAGATTTTGATAATGAACAACTACAAATGTTACACACTGGGGCTTTAAGGAGACAGGTGCTGAAACTAAATGTTTCAGACAGAGGGTGAAGACAGGGTTAGGGTAAGGGTGTAGCCCGCGAACATGGGCGGATGAAGACATTTATGTCATGCGGACCAAAGCGGCTGTGGAAAGCATAATGCGTGCTTTGTGAACATTTTGAATACATGACTTGTACTTGTAATGGAGTATTTATAAACTGTTGTGTGAGCACTTTGACTGGGGTAAAGAATCTGAAAACTTCACTATAGTGTCTGTACATATTTGTGGTGTAAAGTAAAACATGCTACTGTAATTGATGTAACAGAACAGCAAAATAGATTGATGCAGAGACCGTAGTAATGATTACTGAATACACAAGAGATGATGACAATGGCTTTATCTTTTCGGCTAGACAACATTTTGGCTATTTCAAATATACCTCGTCACTGCCTGTACTTTACTATTACTGGTATGGTATTACAAGATGTGATATGTTATTTCTCTGGTTTACCATTTGTAGGAGCCCTGCAAAATAAGTCAGTAAGTCACCCAGTTTGTAATCTATATACATATATCCATTTCACTCTTTTCGGCCGGATTTTCATTACCTTTGCTTTCTTTGTGTTGGAATTTTAAACTCCTTAAACTAACATTACAGTAAATAAGATTTATGAGGACTATGGTTAATTGTTCCTCAGATCTCTGCAGGGTAAATCCAGACAGCTAGCTAGACTATCTGTCCAATCTGAGTTTTCTGTTGCACGACTAAAACAACTTTTGAACGAACATGTCTTCCACCAAAACTAGTTCCTTTCCGAGGCTATTTTGCAGCGGCACCTGGTGCTTAGCGCCGCCCAGGACGATTGTGATTGGTTTAAAGAAATGCCAATAAACCACAGCACGTTATTCTACCATCCATGCTGTGTGGACTAGCCAGTTTGAGTCATAGTCACCACAAGATGAATTCCTTGTTGCTTCTGACTATGAACTCTTCACTGCTGCTTAGGTACTACAACCCCAAATCAGAAAAAGTTGGGACAGTATGAAAAACACAAATAAAAAAAGAAAGTAGTGATTTCTAAAAGTACTTTGACTTGTATTTCATTGCAGACAGTGTGAACACAAAATATTTCATGTTTTGTCTTGTCAACTTAATTTCATTTGTAAATATACATCCTTTCCTGGCATTCAGACCTGCAACACATTCCAAAAACGGTTGGGACAGGAGCAATTTAGGGCTAGTAATCAGGTAAATTTGTTAAATAATGATGTGATTTGAAACAGGTGATGTCAACAGGTGATTGTAATTATGATTTGGTACAAAAGCAGCATCCAAGAAAGGTCTAGTCCTTTAGGATGGGCCGAGGAGATGGGCCGAGGAGATGGGCCGAGGATCGCCAGTTTGCAAACAAATACATGAGAAAATTATTGAAATGTTTAAAAACAATGTTCCTCAAAGAAAGATAGGAAGACATTTGCTTATTTCACCTTCAACAGTGCATAACATAATTAAAAGATTCAAGGAATGAGGAGGAATTTCAGTGCGTAAAGAACAAGGGCGCAAACCTAAGCTGGACAACCGTAATCTCCGATCCCTCAGGCGGCACTGCATCAAGAATCGTCATTCATCTATAATCTATATCACCACATGGGCTCAGGACTACTTTAGCAAACCATTGTCAAGTACCACAATACGTAGTTACAGCCACAAATGCCAGTTAAAACTGTACTGTGCCAAAAGGAAGCCCTATGTTAACAGCGTCCAGAAGCGTCTGGGCTCAGAGGCATCTGGGATGGACCATCACACAGTGGAAACGTGTACTGTGGTTAGATGAATCAGTATTTCAGGTATTTTTTGGGAGAAATGGACGCCATGTGCTCCGGACCAAAGAAGAAAAGGATCATCCAGACTGTTACCAGCAACAAGTCCAAAAGCCAGGGTCTGTCATGGTATGGGGTTGTGTCAGTGCCCTTGGCAAAGGTAACTTGCACTTCTGTGATGGCACCATTAATGCTGAAAAGTACATAGAGATTTTGGAGCACAATATGCTGCCTTCAAGAAGACATCTTTTCCAGGGACGTCCATGCATATTTCAACAAGATAATGCAAAACCACATTCTGCACACATTACAAAGTCCTGGCTGCGGAGGAAGAGGATACGGGTACTTGACTGGCCTGCCTGCAGTCCCGACCTGTCTCCAATAGAGAATGTGTGGCGCATTTTGAAGCGCAAAATGCGACAACGAAGCCCCCGTACTGTTGCCCACCTTAAGACTTGTTTGCAGCAAGAATGGGACAAAATTACACCTGAAACACTTCATCACTTGGTGTCTTCAGTCCCTAAACGTCTTTTAAGTGTTGTGAAAAGGAATGGCAACTTTACAAAGTGGTAAATGCTTTACTGTGCCAACTTTTTTTGAAATGTGTTGCAAGAACCAAAACAGGATTTTTTTTAAAAAACAATAAAAATGAATGCAATGAAAATACAAGTCAAAGTACATTTAGAAATCACTACTTTCTTTTTTTATTTGTGTTTTCCATATTGTCCCAACTTTTTCTGATTTGGGGTTGTAAAAGCGGTGGACTTTTCCACTCAGACTGAGCCTCTGTGAGCTCTGAGCAGAGCGGCTGGCAGAGAACCAGACATCAGCACTGGTACTATAAAGGCTTAAAGACAGACGGGGCTCCAGAGGCATTGGCAAGCCTTCCCCCATGAATTTTGCATAATAAAGTCAATAACACTCAATATCCTCACCTTAGTTGTCCACCATTTATGATACCAGTGAGAAGGCCCAATGGATTTATAGGTATTAAAATGTCCCCCCCGAAAATTGGATTTCTATTAAATTCTATGGTAAGGAATTTTAACAAGGAAAGCTTGTTTGTTGGCAGGGTCTTTTCTTTTTTCACTTGAAAAAAAGGTAGGAAAGCGTGGATGTGTGAACCTGAAAGTGCGCTTGTTCTGTATCTTGGATTCAGTATTTTGTAAGATTAATTTAGATGCAAATCAGCCTATGTTTAACAGTCAGGATCAGATCACAGAGAAGTAAACAAAAGCATCTGAATGAGCACACCACTGAAGCTGCACACACTCTGCTACTGCTGTGAAACAATGATGCCTTTGCACCCCCATGTGGTGCAATCATATTGTTACACATTAGTTGGAGACATTGTCACAAAGAGGATCTGTGGTTTTCAGCATAGCTGTTTTTTTATGATTTGATGTCGGTGATTTTATGCATTGTTTTTTGATAGAATTGTTTTGTGAAGCCCTTTGTGAATAGCCAGATCGACTTTACTTGACCCTCTGCAGCTATGGAGTTATAAAAAGAGAAACACCATTCGCCTTGAAGATCCATTATACATCATACCTTGGTTTAAACACAGTCCATTTGTGAAGAGACGTGACTCTTATTCAAAGACAGAAACCAAAGAAGTGAAAGACATGGCGCTGTGATTAAGCTGTCACCGAGATGTAAAATATAGCACCGCTCCATTAACAATATCTGGGAGACCGTTTTTATGGATGCCCAGCATATTTGAGCTTTTATATCAAAATGAATTTTACTCTACAATTGTTCGCGCCAGTGAACAGGAAAATGTATCCTTACAGGCTGTCTTAAAAACCTTTTACTACAGTTGCACGCTCTCACAGATACTTTTATCATCTTTTTTTCCAATTTATTCTTTACGGTAGAGCTCAGTCCATCCCTCTGAGTTATTACCTTAAGACCAGGTTTGTTCATAATATGAATATTTACAGAGCTGCTCATATAAGGATATAATTTAGTGTTTTTTACACTGAGTTGTTACTTAAAAAATATGTTTTAATTGGTTTTTATCAATCTAGCGGAAAATCAGTAATCTTAAAAACTGCAGTCTGTGTTACAGACACAGTAAAGACAGTCAATAAAATAAAATAAATGACAAATCAAAAATGTTTGAGGAATGTACATTTACTTTTGGCTTCACGGTCTAATATAATTGTGCACATCGAACTCTTAAAATTGGTAACTGATGGTGAAAGCACTATTCTTATTGTAATTACACTGAAAAGAAATGTTAACAATCATGCATAAATGAATGACAAATGAATAGGAGTCTTAGTGTTCTTGTGAACTTTGAGAGTAACCCTTCCAAACCTACTCACCCCACGGTTGTCCTGGCATGAGGAAGGGTAAACCACAGATCTAAAGGGAAATGATGGAAAGGGGTAATACTTTAATCTCAGCTGGAGCTCAGCAAAGTGAAAGGGCACATTGAAGTAAGAAATGGATTAAGGTCTTCTCTGACAGCTGGCTCCATGACTTTGTTGATGTACCGATGGGAAAAACAGAAAAGAGAGAAAAACTGCTCACACCAGAGTAGACATGCAAGTGTATATTTGGCATGAGTTATAGTGTATTACAATCATTTTCCATTATTGTAACTCGTTCTAAAAGAGCAAGACAAACAAAATATTGAAAACAAATTGGGAAAGGGTTGGCTTTTTAAACAGAATGAAAATATGTTTTATGCTGACAATTTTCTAAGGCAACAGCAAAAACACCAGCGAGATTAAAAATGTCTACGTAATAATGCCCCTTCATGAGCTTTAAGTAATCGCTGACCTCTGCTGGTGACCTGCTTTTTTTTTAAAGAACTACCAATATCTTCTTTTACACACTTTATCCGCTTGAACTGCAGTGGCCTCTAACTTACATAAACATTAAAATAACATTGCCTTAGCTAAGCAGGGCAGAGGTCTAACAAAATATCTTTTGAGGAGTGTAATAACTTTTACATTGCTTTGCGACTTGCCAATTTATTCTTTTCACTCTCTAAAATTTTAGGCTTTTTGATTTAATTTCCCACTGGATAACCTTTTCCATTAAAAGCAAGACACAGAATGTGTAATAAACAACAAATAAAAAAGGGGTGGGGAAAACAAGTTTGCAACAAAAACACAGGCCTTGATAGGAGACCTTTGCATATTCTTAAGTCCAGACATGCAGATATACAGTACATGCAGAAGTTGCTGTTTAACACATTCTTCTTGAGACCTCTAAGGTTTGTTTCATATGTGTTTCTTCTTCTTTTACAGATTCATATTGCTTTACTCTTATATGCACTGTTTAATAGTAAATAATTAAGTAAAGTTTATTTCTACAGCACATTTAAACGTAGCTTAAGTTGAACAAAGTGCTGTACAAAAAGCACAAAGGTGCTGGGTAAAAGAACATTGAAATGTTAAACAAAAAATTAAAAAGAAAACACACACAGAACATCCCAACATCAACAACAAACAGCAATTCACAAATACAGAATTATAGGCATGATAACAGAGTGAGAGATTAATGCGTGAAAAAGGCCAGTGAGTAGAAATATGTCTTTAGCCTAAATTTAAAAAGCAGAAATGGAGGCAGCACATCGGTTATCTATCGGCAGCTGGTTCCACAGTTGTGGAGCAGCAACTACAAAGGCTCTGTCACCGTTTAGTTTGAGGCCTAATCGGGGGACATACAGGAGAGATTGGTCATCATATCTAAGAGACCTCAGGGCTGAGTGCAAGTGAATAAGATCCGTAAAATAAGACGGTGCCTGACCATTAAGAGCCTTGAAGGCGATCAGCAGGGTCTAAAAACTGGGTTCTGAAATGCATAGGGAGCCAGTGAAGAGGCAGTACTGGGGTGATGTGCTCACACTTTTTAGTAGCAGTCAACATCCTTCCAGCTGCATTTTGGACCATCTGTAGGCGACTTAATACACAGAACAAGAATAACTTGTTGATATTGCAGGCCAGATGCAATGACACAGGGCTATCACTAGATGGCAATCCTTGACTGGCTCACTCAATTAATCACGGCGGTACACTGTTAATTAAGAACACATCATTCTGATTATTAAACACTAACGATGATTTTAAACATTGAGTGATATCAGAGTGGTAATGAATGTGAGCCAATATTATGAGTTATTGAAATGCAAGTGTAGGGCAACAAATGTATAATTTTCTCACAGCTTTATTTTTGACACATTGAAATCAGCTTCATTTCAAACTGTGCAGCATTATTAAAATCTGAATTTCAGAATAAACGTCCCTTAGACAAAGGTGATTAGTCAAGTCAGGCAGTCTAGTGATATATGTTACTTTCTCTACACTTATTTACTTACATAATTCACAAAATTATGCAAATTCTGACTTATTTTTGATTTCTAACTCTGAATGTTTGAATTAGAATTTTGTTAATGTGTATTTTTATCTATTAAGTGGTTTTCTGACGCAATTACAATTACTGAATTAACCAATTTGAATGACTTTTTACTAAAAAACACAACAAAAGTACAGTATAACCCCTCCCCTCTAAAATAGCCATGGACCAGGTCTTTCCAATGTTTCTGTAGGCAAGGTGTTACTGCTGAAAAATAGAAATACAACTTTCATTAGACACTTGATTGCTTGCTTGATTCTAAGTTATATTTAGCAACGTGATACATTATGTATTGCCGACTGTAGTATGATATTTGCAGGCCATGTTACGTAAACCTGGCCCAACCTGTTTACCTATTAATGTAAAACATTGACCATAAAATATGAATATCCCAATGACATATTCATGACGCAAGCACAAAGGAGACGAAGCAACAATCATTACAATTCAACCCCCTCGGCCATGCAGACTTATGAAACGTGCTTTGCAATCATGGCACATAAATGAATAATATTGCTGCTACAGGTGATGATTCATTCAGCTTTGTTATCATTTCACCGTTATGAACATGCTTTGGCAACCTGTCACAAAACACGAGTCTCTTGTTTTTCTATAGCAGATGGAACTAACATGTCCATTTTGGGGTTTGCAGGGAATGGGTGAGCTTAACCTTTCAGTGTTGTTATATAAACCCTTTTGTGATTCCAATTGTTATCTGTTATTGGGCATGTAATAAACAGCCCGACCTGTAACTTTTTTTTAGCAAGAAGATTGTCCAATCAGAAGCTGTATTACTCCGCTGTCTGTGTCGAGGATGTCCCATTTTCAACACACAACAAACACATCCTTGTGACTTGTTAAAGATGACTCACCTTTACACACAGTATTCATTACAGTCATGTGAGCTGTGCACAGTTTGTGCTATTATTGATGTGTTTGTAAATAGAAAATGTGTAAATGTGTTGAAAAGGACAAATCAACAGTGCCATTAGTTTTAACAGTTCATACAAAGTGCAGTCATAAAAAACTGCCTTTGTTCTGCTGGTTGTGAATGTAGTTTAATAGTTTGTCAGATCATAATTATGATGTGTTTTGACAACCACTTCAGTTGAGTCAGTGGCTGGCCTCAGCACAGCCTCACACAGGCTTTAAATTTAACAACTTTTGACACTTTTGATCGAGCTCCACAGAAGTCATTGCTGCCCAAAATGTCTCAGGCCAAGCTCTCAGACATGTATTGTAGCACTATTTCACTGAGATCCATTGTTTGATTTGTTTTGTTTGTCGAGGTCAAGCATATGCAGTTCTTCGGTCAAGTAATTCTGAGTGACTCAGTAATTACTTAGCATCACACTGGCAGGATTCTCTGTCACAGCCTGCATATCAGTTTCTCTGCTAGATGAAATAATTGGTATCCTCTCAGGTGACTATTTGCTTGAACATTGCTTCATTATTTAAGTCCCGTTTAAATGTTCCAAGAACATTCACTCGATAGGCTCTTCACAGAATGTTTTCCCACAGCAGCCACTGTTTTGCGACATTGTCACGTCTCTTCGCTTCTTTCGGCACAGCAGAATATCCAGTGTCTGAATAAAACTCGGTCAGTCTGTGACTGTTATAGTATTTTAATAAAAAGCCCATGTGCTCACAAGGGATATACCATTATGATTTTATTCTCTAATTAGAGATGAGCTGGTATTAAAGGCAAGCAAGACCGATGGCCCCGGCTATGCTGCACACTTATGCATGGACACCACACAACACATAAATAAATGATGGAATAAGCATGTACTAAATCATCATCTGGAATGGGTAGAGGAAGATAGTTAAAAAGACTTGGGGGCAGCATGACATTGCTTAGAGAGTTGGAAGTAACTAGTACATATGAAGATACACTTTATGTGTGATTTCCATACCCTCTATTCTAACTAGACAATAGGACAGGGATATGCTTGAAATATCGTTTATGATTACAACAGCAGAAATGGTGCACAACGTCAATTCCACTCTCATTACCAGAAGCCTTTGTACGCAGTGACAACCTGTCTGCTCCTGGAGGACATCACGTCCTCTCCTCTTTATAAGGATAACTGGAAGTGATCGCTGAACAAGCATCAACTGTCTCATGTTAACTGGTCACAATTAGCTGAACAATTGCCCCAAGTTGAAGTCATTTCTTAAATAAAAGTGTTGGGGGAAAGGCTAGGAACCTGGAGGTTAACATTTAACGTCTTTCCTTTATTCTGGGCAAATGAGTCAGCATGACTCATAAAGGTTTTGCTATTTTTGGCTTTGTTGGCAGCCTTATTCCCAGGGCTCCAGTATTTTTTAACAAGTCTGTATCTGCAGGCTTTGATTTCAACAGTGGTTGTAGTGCAAGGTTACAAAAACATGCCATCTGACAAGCTAAACTCTCTCTAGCCTTTTCTTCAATTTTAGCTGCAGTTCATTTGTTTCTGTGTGTAAATAATGTTTTGTTCTTTTTGTCGGCCCTCTCCTGTGAGAGATGCTACCGTGCAGTCCTCTCGGCTTCCTCCCGGCTTGGATAATCAAAACAGATGTGGACTTCCCAGAATGCTCCCCATCAGTCCCGTGCCCCCTCTCACATCAACTAATCTCAGCCATGCCTGTGATAGCCAGCAGAGAGTACCATCTGCTCTGCTCCAGCCCTCTTTGAGATGGGCAGACCTCCACATCTGGAGATCGGCCTGCCCCTCCTCCTATTCCTCCGTTTTATCCCCTCGGTACATGGTCTCTATCACTGATACAGCGTGCAGCAAGGATTAAAAGCCCATCAAGCTTTATAGTCTTTATATACCAGTGACACAATCAGGGACGTGGAGGTTAAACTAATTTGTTTAAAGAGGGTTGCCAGTTTCCATATGTAAAACACTTCTAAGGATCTTAAGTCTCATTATGATTAAAAAAAATTTGGGCTAGACTGATGAAAATTATATCAAAGTTTTTTTAGAAAAGAACATCAATTTAGAAATCATTGTTTCTATTATTTCTATGGAGTCTTTCAACAGAAAAAGATTTTCCCAGTGATTAATTGTGTGAATGCTGATTCGGCAACATTCACAGTATTGTTATTCGATTCTTCCATACGATCTTTAGTCGCCTACTACTTCTGCATACTTTCAGCTACAAAAAAACATTCAAATATCAAAATGTTCAGCTCTTTAAGGACATTTTAGTTATTTTTTTTTTATCCACCATTCATACTTTTTCAATTAACCTTTTTTCGATATACTATACTATAACTTTTTTATCACTTTTTTCAACATACTATACTACGACGTTTTTTCAATATACTATACCAGGATGTTTTTTAACATGGGTGTGACTTTTTTGACATACCATATATGACTTTTTATCACGTTTTTTGAAGTACTATTCTTTGACTTTTTTCAACATACCATACTATGACTTTTGAATAGCTTTTTTCAACATACTATGCTATGACAGTTTTCAATATGATTTATTTTAGTAGCACAGTGGCTAATTTTTTAGCACTGCTCCAACAGGCAACCAACAAGTAGTCACAGCATGCTCTGACCCAGGCTTAATTCCCAGTCCGGACTCTCTCTTTTCATGACATTTATTTCTACATACCATACTATGACTTTTTAATGGCTCTTTTCGACATAATATACTATGACTTTATTTCACTTTCGTGACACTATGGCTTTTTTATCATTTTTTTTCAACATACTATACTATGACCTTTTTCACTTTTTTTGACATGCTATACCAAGACTTTTTTTATGAATCTTTTCGACATTCTATACTATGACTTTTTTCAACATACTATACTATGACTTTTTTCGACATTTTTATCACTTTTTCCAACATACTATACTATGACTTTTTTCGACATACTATACTATGACTTTTTTCGACATACTAGTCTATGACTTTTTTTTTCACTTTTTTCGACATACTATACTAAGACTTTTTTTTACTTTTTCGATATACTATACTATGACTTATTTCACTTTTTTCGACATACAATACTATGACTTTTTTATCACTTTTTTCGACATACTGTACTATCCAATCCATTTTTATTTATATAGCAAATTTAAAAAACCAAGGTTTACAAATGAGGGTGCTCCGATCAGGATTTTTGGGGCCGATCACCGATCACCGATTGCTGGAAGACGTATCGGCCGATACCGATCACTTTTATGAACTGAAAATTACGCCATTACGTAACAGTCACACATGTTTAGAGAATGTATCAGGAATTGTTTGGCTTTTTGTACTAGCTCAAAATCTAAAAAATGTCCTTTCAAATCACTGCAGACATTTCTTCAGCACATACACACACACACACACACACACAGACCGACACACACACACCGTCACACACGGACCGACACACACACACACACACACACACACACACACACACACACACACACACACACACACACAGACACAGGAAACAGCTGTTTGAGTGGCGCCGGAGCTGCTAGCTACACGACTCCGCTCTGCCTTAGCGTTAGCTAACTTTGAAAACTCCTCATACTCCTTTCCGTGACTAACCTTCAAATGTCTGATGAGGTTGGTGGTGTTAAATGTCTTTGGAGCTTTCCGCCTCGTGGTATTTCCTTGGCACACACGTTGCAAATTGCTAATGTATTGTCTTTTTCCCAGATAGCAATTAGTTAGCGGACCACCAGCAGTGCTCCAGAGGCAGTAGAATCGTCAGAATGGCGTAATCGCAAACACGTTTGCCGGCGCACCACCGGTGGCAGCCGCTTTTTAAAAGCGGTAGCCGCCTTCCTACTGCCTTCGTTCCGCGGCCGGCCCGTGGACCAGCTGCTGTTCTGCCGCCGTTCAGACACCTTGTAGAACTGCCAGACCGCTGAATGTAGGGACGCCGCCATTTTAGCTCCATGTTGAAAATGTTTTCACGAGTAGTGCGCTCTTACAGTAATACATCCATGGTAGTGCGTCATCTGATCGGCCTATCTGATCGGCATTTATGGAGACCACCGATCAAACTATTTAAAGCCATTATCGGCCAATACCGATCGGTGACCGATCAATCGGAGCACCTTTATTTACAAAATGCTGCACAAGCAATAAAACAAAACATAACATACAAAACACATAAAACACATAAAACACCTATAACCACACAATTCTCATGCTGGGTTAAAAGCCAGGGAATACAAGTGAGTTTTAAGACGGAATTTAAAAGAATCAAGGGTCAGGGCCAATTTGACCTGTGGAGGTAACTCATTCCACAGTTTGGGCGCAGCAGCTGAAAATGCTCGATCGGCTCTAGTTTTAACCTGTTTTTTAGAGAGACCAGCCGAAGTTGATCAGCAGACCTAAATGCCCGCGATGGGGTGTAGACTTGTAGCGAGGTGCCAACCCATTCAGTGATTTAAAAACAAACAATACTATCTTACTATCTGTATTCTAAAATGGACCGGGAGCCAGTGTAGCGAGGCCAGGACTGGTGTTATGTGTTCATGTTTGTGAGTTCCGGTTAAAAGACGAGCGGCCGAGTTTACTATGACATTTTTATCACTTTATACGACATACTATACTATGACTTTTTTCGCCATACTATACTATGACTTTTCTATCACTTTTTCTGACACACTATACTATGACTTTTTTCGACATACTATACTATGGCTTTTTATCACTTTTTTCAACATACTATACCATTACTTTTTCGACATACTATACTATGACTTTATTATCACTCTTTTCGACATATTATACTGTGACCTTTTTCAAGATACTATACTTTAACTTTTTTTTAGATTAATTCAACTTAATTTACTATGACTTTTTTCTAGATACAGTTTGTGTTGTATAGCTCTGTCTGTTAGAAGATGGTTTGGGGAGTCTTAAGTTTGGAGTTTGATTCCCATCAAAAGCTAATTATTTTTTTTTTAACTCTGATGTCATAAGGAAAGTCACACTCCTATGACTTTTTTTTCGACATACTGTTCTATGACTCTTTTATGATTTTTTTTGTCATAATATACAAGGACTTTTTCATGGTTTTTCTCAACTTAGTATACTATCACTTTTTTATGACCTTTTTCGAAATAGTATACTATGACCTTTTTCAACATACAATATTACGACTTATTATGACTTTGTGACTGTGAAAAGACTGGTTGGAGAGTTAATTATTTTTTAAATCAGATGTCCAAAGGAATATCACACTATACTATGACTTTTTTCTACATGATATACTGTGACTTTTTTATCACTTTTTTCGACATACAATACTATCATTTTTGTATAATTTTTTTAGACATACAATACTATGACTTTTTTATCACTTTTTTTTTGACATACTATACTATGACTTTTTATCAATGTTTTCGACATACTATTATGCTAACACTTTTTTAACGTACTATATTATGACTTTTATCACGTTTTTCAACAAATTATACTATGAATCTTTCTCACTTTTTTTGACATACTATACTTTGATTTTTTCATGATTTATTTCAAAAAACTACACTATGACTTTTTTCGACACACTATACTATGACTTTTTTATCACTTTTCTCAATACATAATACTATGACTGTTTTATAGCTCACTCTGTAAGGTTCGGGAGTCTTAGGTTGGCAGTTTGATTCCCATCAAGAGCTAACTATTTTTTTAAATCAGATGTCAAAAGGAAAGTCAAACTATTCTATGACTTTTTTTCGACACACTGTTCTATGACATATTATCCTATGACTTTTATAAGACTTTTTTTCGACACACTATACTATGACTTTATTATTATTTAATAATGTACAGCCAGTTACATATTTTCTCCATTGGTTTGGCTCAATTCTTGAAACAGAAATTACATTCTCAAAACTCTAAGATCATTTGGCAAAACAGTCTTACAGTTCAGCACAACACTTGCAAAAGCTCGTATCTCTCCCAAAACTATTCACTCATGCTTCAAAACTAAATTCCTTTCC
This sequence comes from Gymnocephalus cernua, assembly GCA_023631565.1. Taxonomy (NCBI): domain Eukaryota; kingdom Metazoa; phylum Chordata; class Actinopteri; order Perciformes; family Percidae; genus Gymnocephalus; species Gymnocephalus cernua. The sequence continues at coordinate 15,067,816 of CM042428.1, forward strand.
CATATAAAGAGTCAGTGCCACGGAAATGGCAAAGATCCTTCTCAATTGCTTTGGCTCATTTCTTGAAACAGACCGGACGTTCTCAACACTCTTGGTGCTTTTGCCAAAATAACCTGGATGGTTCAGCACAACACCGTGGTTCACCTGCAAAAGCTCATATCTCTCCCAAAACAGTTCACTCGTGTCAAAACTAAATTTCTTTCTCATTTAAATAGTCAGTGCCCCCAAAATGCTTCGTCCCTTTGGCTTTGTGTTAGCACTGCAAGTCAAAATGTTTACATGGTTTGTCACTATGGCAGAGGACCATGGACATATCCCTCATGTCCACCTTTCAGTCCTTTATTGACAATGGTTACTGTACTGTTTTTTGTTTAGCTAACAGAATACATATGTGTATTAATTGCATGATTTCCCTGTAATCGCATTGTTATACGCAAAATCCAATAATGAATTCAAAAGTAGTGTATAGCGCAAATTTATTTTAAATGTTCTGCCATATGAACCAAAGTGCCATAACATTTGTTCTGCAAACACTTAACATCAGCATTTTGTTTATACAGTAGCAGTTAAATTACGTCATTTTGATCACGAATGCGCGCGCCACCTCCAACGCGTCAGGCATAAATGACCCATTAGACTTGTCTTGCTCCGTTCCAGTTCTCCTGACACTTTGTGTTTATCTTTCGCGTGGCGGTGCACTGTTACGGACTAGTCCATTTCATTGTGAAAGTAGGGGGTGTTGACCTCTCTCAGCAAGCAGGGTGCCTGCAGCTGCTGGGGGCGCTGATCTGCCAATTCCCCACACAGTGAAATGATCGATAACAGAAAACCGCTTCGCGGCACAGAGGATTTTTTTTTTTTTTTAAGTTCTCGTGCCACCCCCCATCTTACATGAAAAAATGCCGCCCCGGGTAGGTGCCCGGTTCGCCCGTGCCAAAAACCGCCACTGCGTAGTGCACTGTAGGAGAACAAAGAAGGTTGACTTTTTTTAAAGTGACTACATATAACTGGGTTTTTTTTAGCATTGTGCACAAGCTCGCAGACCAGTAGGAAACTTTGAAGGATGATGGTGGGCTTTATCTTTTCATCCATCAGCAACAATTCATCCCAATGATTTAACATGGTGGACAGCCCTGTCGTCAAAGTATAGAAAATGCTATAGCCTGTCTGTTTGAACACTGTCACAGATGAGACTTTGCCTTGATATTTATGATGTTGTGAAAGAGAAGTGTAAACAGTGATGATGTTCCACCAAATGAACCGCAAAGTAGAACAGATGTGACCTGTCTCCAAAACCCCAATCCATCTTCAAACTCTAGGTAGGCCAAATGGAAGCCTATATTTATACGTAGAATATCATGAAAATAAGTTGTCCTCTATTTGATTTATGTATAGTTTCTTACTAACTGTTTTATTCTTTTTCTCCCTCCAGCTAAATATAACTTTGATGTATTTAGTCGGTGCATGTTTCATCTATTATTAACACATGTAATAAAAGAGCAGAAGAGGAGTGTTTCTTTGATTTGGTGAGCCAAGCTTAGTAACACATTACTATTTATCTTTGATGACACAATTTAAGTAAGTAAGTAAGTAAAATTTATTTATAAAGCGCTTTTCACAGATAAAATCACAAAGTGCTGTACAACAGAATAGGTAAAACAAACAGTATAAAATGTATATATACATATGTAAAATTAACCTGTAAAAATAATGGGTAGTGCTTCCAGGTCTGAACGTGAAGCCAATGAAGTGCCCTAAACCTGCATTATATCTAACTTCCAGCAGGGGGGACTTCTCTGGTTGCAGAAAGAAGTCAGTTTTAATAGAAGTCTTTGGGGAAATGACCCTACTTCTTACTTAAATTATTACCTCAGTCATTTTTTTTAATAATAAGTTAATGGTCTCAGTCGCTAGTTTCAAGTCCTCTTTAATACAGCATGATGTTAATTTTGTAAATTACAATTTTTTTTTTAAGACGATAAAGCAGGAAATGCTTTAGGGGCGTGGCTACACACTGACCTGTCAATCAGGACAGAGGCTTAGCAATGCTATCCATGGCACTGTGTACATTAAAAATTAAAACAGCATACTTACCCTAAAGTTACCAGCTAATGATTCCCACCATGATCCATCAACCAATGTGTCCCTGAGCAAGACACTTAACCCCTAGTTGCTCCAGAGGCGTGCGACCTCTGACATATATAGCAATTGTAAGTCGCTTTGGATAAAAGCGTCAGCTAAATGACATGTAATGTAATAATAATAACCATAAACACCGCCTTAACCTAATGTTAGGCCCCGGGGCTGAGAGGTTTTGTAGGCCCCCCCATCCCCTCGATTGACAGAGTCTCATTTTAAAAAAGTGTAATATCTAGGTAATCTATATCACAAAATGCATTAGTTTCTTTCGAGGCATACAACAGTGAGTTTTCCCTCTTTGAGCCAGAAAACACCATAATATTGTTATTAACATATCACTGAGTCCACCTGAGCATAAACACAAGATACTTTATGTAACAACCACACACAGCAACTTATGTTGATGATAAAACCAAAATGTGTGAAAGTATGATTTCAAACGATATTATGAAAAACATCACCAACCATCACCTGTCTGCACAAACATTGATAATAACTGATAACAGCATTAGCAGAGAACAGCAACAGATCAAAGTAGGAGCCTCTTCTCTGGCCTCAGCAAGCCCTGTGAACCAATCACACGCACCTGCTGGCAGGAGCTGGATTTTATATTTTTTATTGTTTAAATGATTACTAATTCGCTGTGTGACATTATTTAAATTTTTGTATATCAAATAATGAGGCAAATAGCAAAAAAGGGTTATGGATAGGTTATAAAATATAGCCTACTAAAAATGAACTGTTATAGCTGATAGAGGTGAAAGTGAGTAAAGCGACGTGACTCGCTGAGAAGTGAGCAGGCTGAGACTAGTTGACTGAACGTTAGCTGTAGAAGAGTATTTCACAGAAAAGGATAGAGAGAAGAGTTTTTCTTCCGTAATAGTAATGCGGCTAAATTTAGCAAGATTTTATCTGTAGATGTTACAGTTGATGTTTCCTCGTCCACCGCCGAGGCAAACTGTTGATTAGCTGTAGAGCCAGAGTCTGAAATAACGTTAGCAAGCAGCAGCTGAGGATGAGGATAAAATATACAATGACTGAGGAAGCCGAGGGTTTTCTACCGGATAGTAGCCTACTTGTACTTTTTAGAGAAAAAGTACACTTCTAAGCAATTCTAAGAACTACTCTCCCCCAAAATCCTTTTTTCCATTTGCATTCCCACTGGCCTAGGAGGGGTAAGGGGAGTGACGCAAGCATGGCAACGGTCTTTATATCATTAAAATCAGAAAAGAAATACGCCAAAAAAAAGTATGAACTAGGCTATATACTAAATCTAATGTAGCCTATGTCATAATTTAAAGTCTCCCGAAGGTCTCTCTCTCTCTCTCTCTCTCTCTCTCTGCCTGTGTGTGTGTATGTCGGCGACCAGGCGCTTGTGGAGTTTAACGGTAAAAAGGCAGTTAACCACACGTTCCCGTTAATCTTATGATGGACATGTGTTGTGATATTTAAACAAACAATCCGTCAACGGCGAAATAAAAGCCTCTTATTTACGAGATCGGTCTGACAGACCGGCAACTTACAGCGGGGCGTCTCAGCATGACAGGCCGGCCAGCGAGCGATCCGGGCCACCGTTCTCTTAATCCATGGGGCCACCACCAGCTGAGCTTCTCAACTCCGAAAACTTTGAAGCAAATTGTCAATTTGAGGAGGCCCCTGAAATTGGGAGGCCCCTGGGCTTCAGCCCAGGTAAGCCCGTGCATTAAAGCGGCCTAGTCTTGGCCAAGTCATCCTCCCCAGCTCCACTCTCGTAAAGAATCGTCACATCAGGTTGCAAAAAAAACAAGATGGCGTATCGCCATATCGCCAAACTCAAGGCTTCAAAACAGTATGCCACAAACCAACGGGTGACGTCACAGATGCTACATCCCCTATTTTTAAAGTCTAGGATATAGTATTGTATCTGTAATTGCAAGACTGTATTAAAGAGAGCATATTGTATCAATGTCTTCAATGTGGTTTTCCATACAGGATGATTATTATAAGAAGAACATGACAAATGAGTAGGTGAAGATGCATCCAGATGTTTCTAAACAATTATTACATTTCTCAGCTTGATGCCACAATTTAACTGCAGGTCATAACTGCATCACTGTCTTAGCGGCAGTTCTCCAATACACGTGTAATGTAGTATTTTGATTAGAATTTGATGAATGCGGTATATGCTAACCTTATAAGGCTTTGAGTGAGTCACTCTGAGCAATCCGTAGATCCATCCCCTTCTGCCACTTGGTGTGACCAGCCTGCTCTTCCCTCATTCATCTTTGTTTGCTGTGCTGGATAAACTTCTCCAGTTCAATACACATCAATCACAGGGTGATGTGACTCCCCGCTCAGACACTCCCCACACTTTTCCCATTTGAGCACTTGCGTATCATAAACTTTTGTTGGGCATTAAATAGTGTCCATTGATGCAATAGATGACTACATTAAATACTTGTTCAGCACTTTTGTAGAAACTTTCTCTCTTAGCTTGAAAATGAATTATCTTGATAACACAAGGGTAAGTTAAATTACCTTAAACAGTGATTAATTTATATTGTAGTTTAGAAGCTGCAATATAATCTACATCATGTAATTTTGTTTTACACTGCTCAGTTGACATCAATATTGATTGTGATGCCTGGCATCTGTCTCTTTCGACTGTAGGGACTGGAAGTGCTTGTTATCCCACAGCAATGCAGCATAAATCACTGTAAATAACAAATCAGATCAGGTTACAGATCCCGTGGACACACATTAAATCAAGCGTGGCCTGAACAATGGTGCGTGAAAGAACAGAAATTTGTTAATTCATCATTCATTTCATAATTATTTCGTCAACATCCATCTTTAGATATATGTTTTTTCTCTGTTTATAAGGAATACAATTTGAGGGTAACTGTGTCCGCCAGCCTGTGATTTGGTGCAGTGGATGAGCAGTTTGCCAGTAGCATGCATTGATGCTCATGACTGCCCACGGCTGCTGTGTCCCCGATCCACCTCTCACCCTCTCTACCTTGAATGATATTTCAATGCTGCTGCCAGAAATTCGTCGGCAAATGCTCATCTTAACTCATCTGTGGATTATCTCAGGAACATAGATAGAGATGGCACAACAGCTGAAAATTCTGAGGTTGTTTTCATAAAGAGCAGATTTGGAGTTGTTTGGACAAATTTAGGCATATTAGCTGATTTCTTTTGTCCATTTGGGCTGCTTAGAATAATGGCATTTGATGTCAGATGACAAAGAATCATAGCAAAATGGCTAAATACTGTATAGTAGCAATGTTGCTTTTAGCCACAATATCTTTTTTTCTTAATACTACTGGGGAACACCAAAGTCCGAAAATACACATACCTGTAGTGGCTTTAATGGAACTGGATGTTACACTGATTTTACACCTAAAGTTCAGTTTACTCATCAACATGAGTACCACTCAGCCTGTAAGAGATTACAGTTGTATAATGTCTTCTGTTGCTCTGGAGAGTGAGTTTGAAACAGCTAAAGCCAGGATATCTCGGCTTCTGCTGCTTTGATTTTGACTATTCTTTTTTATTACTCTTCTGAGTCCCCCAGTTCGTACGTCACTATTGCCCCTTTAAAAATATCAGACAACCAGGAATTGTTAATGCTTTAAAAAGTCAAGAATGAATTACAACCCAAAATCAGAAAAAGTTAGGACAGTATGGAAAACACAAATAAAAAAAGAAAGTAGTGATTTCTAAATGTACTTTGACTTGTATTTCATTGCAGACAATACAACAGCACATAATTTAATGTCTTCCTCATGATTTTTATTGTTTTTAAAAAAAAAACAAACAACAAAATTCCTATTTTGGTTCTTGCAACACATTTCAAAAAAAGTTGGAACAGTAAAGCATTGACCACTTTGTAATGTTGCCATTCCTTTTCACAACACTTAAAAGACGTTTAGGGACTGAAGACACCAAGTGATGAAGTGGTTCAGGTGTAATTTTGTCCCATTCTTGCTGCAAACAAGTCTTAAGGTGGGCAACAGTACGGGGTCTTCGTTGTCGCATTTTGCGGTTCAAAATGCGCCACACATTCTCTATTGGAGACAGGTCGGGACTGCAGGCAGGCCAGTCAAGTACCCGTATCCTCTTCCTCCGCAGCCAGGACTTTGTAATGTGTGCAGAATGTGGTTTTGCATTATCTTGTTGAAATATGCATGGACGTCCCTGGAAAAGATGTCTTCTTGAAGGCAGCATATTGTGCTCCAAAATCTCTATGTGCAGAAGTGCAAGTTACCTTTGCCAAGGGCACTGACACAACCATGACAGACCCTGGCTTTTGGACTTGTTGCTGGTAACAGTCTGGATGATCCTTTTCTTCTTTGGTCCGGAGCACACGGCGTCCATTTCTCCCAAAGAAATACCTGAAATACTGATTCATCTAACCACAGTACACGTTTCCACTGTGTTTCCCAGATGCATCCGAGTCCATAGAAGTCGACGGCGCTTCTGGACACTGTCAACATAGGGCTTCCTTTTGGCACAGTACAGTTTTAACTGGCATTTGTGGCTGTAACTACGTATTGTGGTACTTGACAAAGGTTTGCCAAAGTAGTCCTGAGCCCATGTGGTGATATCGCTTATAGATGAATGACGATTCTTGATGCAGTGCCGCCTGAGGGATCGGAGATCACGGTTGTTCAGCTTAGGCTTGCGCCCTTGTCCTTTACGCACTGAAATTCCTCCTCATTCCTTGAATCTTTTAATTATGTTATGCACTGTTGAAGGTGAAATAAGCAAATGTCTTCCCATCTTTCTTTGAGGAACATTGTTTTTAAACATTTCAATAATTTTCTCATGTATTTGTTGGCAAACTGGCGATCCTTGGCCCATCTTTGCTCCTAAAGGACTAGACCTTTCTTGGATGCTGATTTTGTACCAAATCATAATTACAATCACCTGTTGACACCACCTGTTTCAAATCACATCATTATTTAACCAATTTACCTGATTACTAACCCTAAATTGCTCCTGTCCCAACCCTTTTTGGAATGTGTTGCAGGTCTGAATGACAGGAAAGGATGTATATTTACAAATGAAATTAAGTTGACCAGACAAAACATGAAATATTTTGTGTTCACATTGTCTGCAATGAAATACAAGTCAAAGTACATTTAGAAACCAATACTTTCTTTTTTTATTTGTGTTTTCCATACTGTCCCAACTTTTTCTGATTTGGGGTTGTATAATAGGTTAGTATTTAATAACAAAAAACTCACTTCACAATGAAGAATAAAAATCTACCTGCCAGAAAAGAGAATACATGCGGGATTATGTGTTATAGAGTTAGTGAACAAGAGAAGAAGGGGGAAAAAGTACTCTGAGTGAAGACAGCCCAATGTTGACTCTAACCCCGACCATCTCCATTTGTCAGTGTCACGCCAATGTGAACCAAATCCCCTCTTCTCTGAGCTCAGTGACCATTGTGCTTGTCAGTTCCCAGATGAGAGAGAAGCATCAGGTGTGGGTCCTTTTGAACTTTGCAACCTGACCCCTCTGCTGCCCATTACTCGTCAAACCCTAATCTCACTGTAAGCCACCAGGCCATTATTCATTCAAAGCTTCCTCTCTGAGGGTTGGCTTACTTTCCTCTGTGTCCTGCTCGCATCCTGTCTTTGTAGGTCAGGAACACACAGTAACAAGAGACTGTCTGTAAATAAATAAATGCTTCATTTCCAAAACACAGTTAATCTATATTCATCAAATAGTCCTAACCTCATAACTTTTCCAGGCAGAGTACTTCAATTCTGTGTCTCCATAGATGACAGGAGACGTAACAGCTGTATGATAACACAGTGCTGCCTCACCCTGCCAAGGTCATAGAGGAAGTAAACACATTAAACAGTCTGTCTGTGCTGATGGATTTAGGTAAGCATACGTGTTCACTGCAATATCTTTGCGTACATTATAGGTTCAGCTCAACACCTCCAGCATCAGTTCAAATACTCATTCAGAAAGACAGGAACTTCAGAGAGTTGGGACGGCACAACACCATAACACATCGTGGTTAAACTGTACTACCTGCCTAAATGTTCTCCTCAAGTTGCTTCTGTGTAATTCATCAAGTCTCCCAAACCTTTTTCGTTTGTGTATGTGAAATGAGTGTTTCTTTGGACTTCTGTTAAATGATCATTGACTGATTTGTTATAGTTGGTCAAAGAAATCACTTTCTGTCTGGTACAATGGTGTATTTTCGGCTACAGCTGAGAGGTACAGCTAAAATAAACCAAAATAATCACACTTTTGGGTCACGGAATCTGGACTGCACTCGTGAAAAATACAAAACGATACAAAACCCATGCATGGCAATTTAAGCCTGTGAGTGTAGGTGAGTGTGTGTAGAAGCACTTTGTCATGACTTTCTTCTGAGTTCTCACATCACTTCCTACTGTAACTGGGTGCAATGTGAACGAGCAAATATCAGATTGTTTCAGTGTTTCTCAATTAAATGTCCTAACCTGCTCTGTGCATCAGGCTAAGCAACGTGTCACTTGTTTGAAAAAACGCTCGCCCTGGCTCTATTTTTGCAAAGTTTAAATTTTTCCATCTGCCACAGTTCGCTCTTCGCTGTTTTGCTGTGATATCTTGTTTTAACCCTGAAACGCTATATATCCTGTCTGAACCACAAATCTACCCTTGGGTACTACAAACCTGTATTTAATGGCGTGTGGCTGTCATGATGGGTATCCTTATCTGACCTATCACAATGCCTTTTACAGACAAAGCAAAGTGGAGGGATGGATGTGAAAGTCACAGATTGGTTGACAGGGCCACAGTGCTGTGGACATTTTTTTTTCTTTTTAAATGCCAGGTCCAGTTAGTTGATGCATGGAAAGAGAAGCTAGGCAGCCACACTGAGGGCCATGCTTCCCAGCATCCCTCCCTCTCCCTGTTCCCGCCTCGTCATCCAAGAGCTCGGGCCTCCGGCTGTGTAGCCATGGCAACCAAATGAGGTAAATGATTGCGGGAGAATCCTTATCACGACCACCACCCTCACAGACCTCTTTTCAGTGGTGCATTTACACAGTATGTGCAAGTCTTGCATGCTATTCACCTTCCAATGTAGCAATTCCTGCTTGGAATCTCAAATATCTCCATAAATTATTTGTTCGCTAATTGTTCTCTGGCGTGTGCCATGACTCTGCATTCTTTCTAGCCATTGCATACCCTGAGGGTGAGGTTTGGTGTCATCCTGTGATTCTTTGACATCAGACTTCTGCAGAAAGACATAACATCATGTTAGATCGCCTCATGTGGAAAGAAAAAATCTAATCTAATAAATCATTAGCATGAGGGATGAAATAAAGAAAGCCAGGGACCAAAAAGTATTCATGTGCTGGGAAAGGATTGCTGATTGATACTTGTTATGCAAGCGGATGGTATTTCATTTATTTTTTTAAGTCTGTTATTTCTCAGACACCCCTTCCAAAAATAGTGCAGTCATTTGTATACATGCAGTGTTATAACAGTGTTGTGTGAAATAACACACTGAGCTATGTTTACAGATGAGCCTCTCTCATTTGCTGCTGTGACAAGACAAATCTGTCAACTCCACCAAATAAGGGGAAGAGATTCACAGTTATGATGGAGTCATTATGAACACTCAGCAGTAGATATCTCTTAGCTAAGAATCACATTTCCAGTGTTGTTACATTCCCTGCATGTAGCGTGCCCTTGATTGAAGTAAACGATTACCGATCTTCAACCTTAACTATTATTACGTCACCTGTGCATGTTCGTAAATTAATAAATGATCCCCCTGCTTTTTATCTGCATTTACACACTGATACACAAATTCAGACAGGACAGAAAAAAAGGATTTTATTTTATTTTTTTTATTTTTTTTTAACCAAACATCAATATACCAAACATCAATATACGGTCTGTTTGACATTTGGAAATGCATTCAGCTGCAGAAACAGCATCACACTCTTTTCTCTCACTCCATTTAGATTTGAGCCATTCTGACATTTATCTGACAAAACATAACATGGATTTTGGTATTTTAAGCAATGTCAAGACAAATTGTATGAAAGCAGCCACCAGTGTCTCTGCTTTCCAGGGTGTGCAATGCCAAACGATTACTTTGGGGACTGACAGAGTAAATAAATGCTTCATTCTAAAAGGTTTAATAGAAAAATAGACATAATTCTGAACTTTATACTGTAGGTAACTCAACAGTGCATGCTCTAATGTGCTGATATTTGTTACTTAATGAAATGAGTAAGAGAAAGGAAATTGTCATGCTAACATATGATTCAAGCTAACAGCTAAGCTAACATAATGATTTGTTAATATACAGTAACTACACAGTAGTTGGAAATAATAATGATATGTATAAAAACTCTCCCTCTGATTCCTTAACTAAAGATCTGCACCTTCAGATATCAGTTAAGAAAGCTCACATGAAGCAGTAAACCACCCAACCTAATTAATCCACTTTAGCTATTCTTGTGGTATTAAGCATTCAAATGTTTTTGTTTTCTGAACATGAGAACCTGCCTCCTCTCATTCCAACACAATCAAAATGGTTTTATACTTGTCGTTGGGAGTTGAGTTCCTAAATATCCCCTCCTTACCTTCAGTCTTTCCATGTGAATGTAACTGTGGGGCACCTTTACTCTGGCTATGTGCAATATTAGGTGACTGTGATAATAAGAATGGCAGACTTAAAAATATGAAATTCATTGGCATTACCCTTTAAGACTGTGTCTAATGTGAGAATTAACCATTCACTAAACTCCCCCCTCCTTACTCACTGTTTATACAGAAAGCTTTCCATTCTCACGTGCAGTTTCAGAGAACAATGGCAAACTTACAACATAATTTACGGTAGGCCTACCTTTTGAAAAACTGGGTCTTAAATTCTACATGGAAGTAAACAGAAACATGCTTCCCATTTCTAGCTGAAGGCCATGGATTTTGTCACCTAAAAAGATGATGACGTGTAGCTAGCTAATGTAAGCTAATGCTAAAGCTACAGGAGTCAGCTGAGAAGTTTGTCTCCAGCTGACATTTTTATTTTCCCGTCTGACACGTTTTAAAATGAGAACCATATTAAAAGGTCTTAAATATGTACTTGACAGCTGCATGCGTGATATGCTAAAAGACTGAGGCTAAAGCTACATTTACCAGACGTCAGCAGGCTCACCAGTTGTTGATCCATGTACAGGACATATAAAGAAAGAAACAACATTGTTTATGTATTTTAGGGTAGCTAGTTAGCCCCATAGTACTGTAATACAATTTGAAATTAAAATGGTATTTGTTCTAAAGAGAACCCTTGAACTGTTTGCTTGCTTACTATAGAAAAACGTACTTGGGCAAGCAATAGCCTACAATGGTGACATTTAGGCTATTCCTTTATTTTTCATATGCTTCACTGTCGTCCTTGCATCGGTATCTAACACAAGTTTGTCTGGAGTTGCTGGAGTGTCAACTTCCCCCGAAAAAACACCGAGCAAGACTGAGCCGCTATCATTACTCTAAAGTGATCTGATATAGTAGGATGCGTCAGTCCTGAACTGGTATGTCTTTAATGTAACCTGTAACCTCACAAAATAATGGAGTAAGCTAATATGGCCACTACTTTTGGAAGGGGGTCAGCCCAATGTTTCCTCAACCCCCCCCCCATCAAAATAAGGCCCTATGTTCTCTGATATACATACATACATACCCTCCACCCACACACACACATTTTTATGTTTTGGATATGTGACCTTGTATTCATTGCTACTTGGTTTAAGGGTTAGGATTAGAGCTGAGGGAACAAAGGCCTGAGGGAACAAAAGGCTGAGGGAACACTGGGCTGAGGGAACATAGATCTGAGAGAACACAGGGCTGAGGGATCACTGGGCTGAGGGAACATAGATCTGAGAGAACACAGGGCTGAGGGAACACTGGGCTGAGGGAACATAGGGCTGAGGGAACAAAGAGCTGAGGGAACATAAGGCTGAGGGAACACAGGGCTGAGGGAACACTGGGCTGAGGGATCACTGGGCTGAGGGAACATAGGGCTGAGGGAACAAAGAGCTGAGTGAATATAGGGCTGAGGGAACACAGGGCTGAGGGAACACTGGGCTGAGGGAACATAGGGCTGAGGGAACAAAGGGCTGAGTGGATATAGGGCTGAGGGAACACAGGGCTGAGGGGCTGAGGCAACATAGACACTCTCCCTTTGGAATTAACATTTGGTTGCTACTGTAGTAAGCTAGTTAGCTGGGCATGCTTATGTTTGAAGGTTCGTTCAGTGCAGATAAAGACAAAGTCAAATCCATTCCTCACATGTGTGATTTTTTTAGGGTTTTTAAAGACTACAGCAAAAAACACCAACCTCCAAACCCTTGAGATACAGAGTATTGCTCTTCACTCACAATTGTTCAACATGGGTAGAAATCCAAAGCTGGACAGGCCTGCTGACGTGCCTAGTTATACACGAAGCTATTGCATAATTGCTGTTCAGGGGAGGGGTTTAGCGAAAGGTCAATTGGCTGTTATAAATAGATATTAATGTCTGATAGGCATGTGCCTTGAATTTGTCAAATGAATATGTCTTCAATTCAAATCAGTAGGCATTTGAATTCTGGCAAAAACACGACACCCATACAATACCAATCTTACACTGTTTATAAGGATGCGTCATTTTATAACATAACATGACAATATACATTAATAAAAACATATTGTGACAATACAGGATGGTACTAGAATCACATAAGCTTCCTGTGAAATCTTTGTGCTTTTATTGATGCTAATGCAAATGAAAAAAATAACCCTAACAAAAATGAATAACTAAGGCTATATTTACTTCTTTTCATTGCTGCAAAAATGTGCTTACCAATGCTGCACATTCAGGGTTATGACTTGTTCTTAAGGGACACAGGCATTTGCTATTCTTTTTTCTTTTATTAACCACACAGAAATTATAACTCTATTTGCTCATGTCTCTTCCTCTCTATCCTCTGCTTGTTAGCTTGACATTCTTTTCTGGTTCATATCTCAATTCCGCTGCATTATTCATACCTTACAAGAATGTGAGAAGCAAAGCAACATACCTTAGCTCTGGGGAAAATACAATTTTTTTTTAATAATAATAATACTCTAGTTTTGAGCATTCTAAATCCTAATGGAGGAGGATTTAAACATACAGGATTCAAATAACAAACAGAAACCCATAATATTCAGGGTGCTACTTTATTCAATTTAGATTTGACTGTACTTGTGAATCTGTGAATGCAGATGCAGTTGATACAATACGTTTTGATGTGAGACTTTTCCAGGATATTAAATCAGCAGCTTTACTATAATACATCAGAAAATGTTTCGTAAAAGAAGAATAAGCTGACTGAGAGTCCATGATGTATCAATTCTGGTTATCTTAAACAAAACAAAAAAAACATCTATTCATTCCTAAAGAGACAAACCTCTTGGACAGTGAATACCTTTTTTGTTCTGAAGTGACTGTGAAAACAGAGGTTGAAGACTGCCATGTATGAAGCAATGTAAGACAGCTGGTTCTAGAGGAAAATGATCATCTTTGGAGACCATAACTGTTTAAGTATAGTATACAAAGCGTGATTTGGCTATATTGCTGCCTCCTTGTAAGGAGCTATCCCTACCTCACTAAGTAACACATCATCCACAACAAAGTCCATATGCAATCTCTCCTTCACCTAATCTTTGGCAGATGAAGACAAAACCAGTCTACATAGTATAATTAGGGGCTTGCCAAAATGACCTTCACCATATAAAGTGCGTTATTTGACACAATAGTTCTACGTAGATTCTATTTTAATACCGCATTTGTCATAATTTTCAAGATTATACTGTTATTGTATCTTTCTACACAGGTCACAGTTATCAATTCTAAGGAGCATACAGTACATCCTCTTAATTTATATTTGTTTGACTGTACATTGTTTTCTATTGTACATCAATTTGTGATTATATAATGAATATACTGCTAGAAGAATGTGTAGACCCACTGGAAATTCACACATCAGCTACCTACAAAAACACCTCGCCATTGTCCAAACCCTTTCTGTTTGACTGACACCCTTTGCCACTGTCTAATTTCACGTGCAGAAGGAACAACAGTATTTGCCAACAGTAGTGGCTTGTGAGCCACTTTTGAATGTGAGAGAGGCTGTCCAAAAAAAAGACATTGTAAATGGCAGGATATGCCAGCATATCATGGTATAGGCAGTTAATTACTGAGGTCATTGGTCGGTATGACATCCTTTATTTATGGGAACACGGATTCTGCCCTACACAGATAAACTCCATGAACATCATCTAAAAGTTTGCCATAACTTTACAGGATTTCAGGCTGATGTGATTACATGTTGCGAAGTTATCGCCTTGTCTACTACTAATGTGACAGCGGTGCAGCAACACTTTTTTTTCTTTTAAATCTTTTACTCTCTCATTATAAAGGTGTTAGCCTCACTTTATTTATGAGCCAAGAGCCAGCAGCCATAAAAGATAACCACAGGCTCTCACAGCCAAAAATACGATCTCTATAATATAATTTTGCAAGTGGAGCAGGGCACACACTAATTTTTATTGGGACTCATTCCTTGGGAATGTCCTTTGTTACCATATGTCATGTGCAAAGAAAACAACTGCAACTGTACCAGGGCAAGATCCTACCGTTTAAACAGTTGGAGTTTCACCAGGGAGGAGGCAGCATGAAATTTGTCACATGTAGCACAAACTGTATGTGGTGTCCTCTCATCGTTTGAAGTACCAGGACCACACAGGGCCCTTAGAATGAAACCCTTCTCACTCCTCACTCTCTTCCTCATCCCCCTTGGTGCCTTTACTCCAGCGCTGGAAGCAATGAACAGTTGAAGCCAGGAAGAAGCTTGTCATGATGGCCACCACAGACACTGAGATGCCAGAGAAAATGATGATGAGCAGGTCTGTTAGAGTCAGGGTGGCCTGGCACTCACGGAAACTGTCCTTGGAGAGCTGGGTTAGGGACACACGTCTGCCGTCCATGGGGATGGAGCACTCCATGCCTTCCACCCCTGCATTGAAACAGAAAATAAGATTAGACAGATTTACTAGGCATGCTGCTGAACCTGTTGTTGCAGTGAATAATGTCATATTGATGGACTTGTAGATACATGTATTCACATGGCAGCCACTCAGAACAGCTACGTCTGTGCTTGCTGTACAGCACAAATGTGAAAACGTATATATATCCCCAAAGATTTCAAATTTAAGGTTATGCATAGTTGCTCTTTAGAGACTTAGCTCACAGCCCACACCTGTTCAGAAGTCTGACGTGATCAGAGTGCATATTTTACAAGTTGTCTTGTTTGTATTTTGCAGGTATTCAGAAAGTTCATTCAATTCAACAGAGCAATGCAGTTCCTTTTCCTAAGGGTGGGAACTGATTTAATAACTATGAGGTCAATAAGAAGTCTTCACTTAAGAGATGAAGTGTATACAGTACACCCACCCACAGCATGACTGCAGGTTCTGTGGAAATGAAGTCGGAATACTAAGAAACTGTAAAGCACAGTGATACTGTGAATGTATATTCTAGTGTTAACTATATATATTTACTACTGTATATAGAACATTTGGAATTATTTTTATTTGTACTGTTAAGAGAGGCTTTATTTTTGTCCTATAGTGTCTGTAGTGCAGTGTTAGCTGCTCTGGATGGTAGCCTCTGACAACAAGACAAAGTCATTTGCATCTTTAGTAGATGGCTTGGAGAATGAAATAAACATCCATTTAAATCATTTTAATTTCCGCTGCCAGCTGCACCAGGCAAATCTCTAAGAATACACGTCCTCACATCTTAAAACTTTACTGATGTATGAGTAAAAGGCAGAGTCCGAGACAGGGGCACCTTGACCAAACTCATCTCGCGATGAAAGTATGATAAATCAGTTTGTGCTGATCTCCGTGTCTCCTTCCCTTTCACGTTTATTGTTCAGACATGATGTAAATGGAAAAGGACAGTGACTGTGGTTTATTGTGTTTCAAGGGTACAAGTCTTGCAGTGAGCCTACTTTTCCAACTCATGACTGCAAATGAGATTGAGACTAGACCATAAGGTTAGGTCTTACCACGTATAAACACTGGTCACTGATACTACGGCTTACTCTACATTATAGTGAGTTCACTTTCACATGCTCACAGACTCACTGATTCAACTTAATTCACTGCCAACTTTGGTAACCTTTAAGTTTAATTTGAAGTGCTAATTGGACGCTTGCATTGCTGTTCCACATCAGTGAATGATACAGTATCTCATAGAACATAATCTATACAGTAACAACCTTAATATTGGCAATGTACTGTATGGGAAAAAATAGACATATTGATGTGAATGTTAGCTTATAGGTGGGTAGAGATGAAGCCTTGCGATGTGGGAGGCTACTGCTACTGCACATGCAAATGCACACACTTGGCAGTAAATCAATTCTGGTTCTTTGCTCAACAGTCAGCACAATTTGCAGCATGCTGTGTTATAATACAAATGTAAAACAATCATTTTTATGATTAGATACAATTATGTTCATTCATCAAACTACCCTAATTCTGAATTAAATCTGCGTTTAAATGTGTCGTCAGTTATACAGCAACGTGAACAATAGAAATGTAAGTATGAAAATCATATTCAAATAAAATAACAATTAAACGATGTGCTTGTTTAAGTTGATATGTAAAACCTTGTTGTACATGTACAAGTATGGGTAAAAAAAATGCTTGAAAAAGCTTCAAAAGTGATTAGGGGCAATGGAAAAAGAAATAATGTAAGTTAGTGATGGCATGGAATTGGTTTACATGCTCCTCCGATTGACTCTACACTATTAATTAGGTTTGTAACTGAACTCTCTTGCTAAAACTTAGTGACACTAATCCCTTAATACAAGATACAGATTCTCACATTTCCTCTAACAGTTAATTAGTAGACCCAAGATATACACACATACACGCACACATCAAAATGCCAAACTCGCAGGGAAGCCAATATATTACAGTTGTGCTTTTATTATATATCAAATGCGAGCTTTTTGATGTTAAAATATTATGTTTGATGATGATTCTGCCTGTGTTGTTTATTAACATGTCTGATGAAGGTCTCTGTGACAAAAAGCTTTGACAAACTCAGTATTTTGCAATAGCAGGTGTTTTGATCTCTTTGGATTTACAATTTATTTTTGCATCCATAATAATAATTTGAAAAGAAAATGGGTGGCCTTTCAAGCTTAGACTTAAACTAGTGAAATACAAATACAATTAGTCTATTACAAGCATACATGACGAAAGTATAACTACAAACAGCGATAGATGGTGCCGACCATTGTACACATTTCCCTTAAACTCAAACTCTGTAAGGCCAAATAATATCCTTAAATATCTGGGCACTGTAGTTGTCAGCAAAGATTACTGAAAAATAATAAATTGTGCATTAGTTGGGGGACTATTTTCAGCTGCGAATGAATACACATTCAGTGAGCATTTACAGAACCCTGATATCTGGGATTGAGTCAAAATAAACAGCACTTTTCATCATAATAAAGGAACATGTCACAGTGCAACAGTGTGGTTCATTTACCGTACATGCTTTTCATAGTCTTTGGACAACGAATGTAGGTTGATGGCACAGATGAATTTCTTATATCAGGCTTTGGCTACACATGTAATGCATCTTAGTAGTGAACATGTATTGTTGGTTTAGCTCTTTCTGGGAGATTTGTTAATAATTAGAAAATTATAAAATGTCACCAGTCTTACCCTTTTAACTGGATTGTTCACGAAAATGCCATGTCAAAGTCCTGTTTTGGTCATTTTGTTTGGAAATATAATTCACACCTCATTAATATATGTTAACTTTTGTACCCTAATTTGTGTTTTTTTTTATTTTTTATAAATGACTTCGTTGTTCCTGTCTTGGCATACACACAGGCCATAACCAGGCTTGCAAGTACCATAGCACATACTGTAACAGAAGCATTGCTGGAGAAGCTTCACAGAAAACTCAAATAGCTTGGATCAGGATCACATCAAGTGAGTCAGCATCAAGAATGAGTCTCTAAACTGATTAGGAGCCAATACCAGCAATCCTGGTGGAGCACAGTGGTTCCTGGTGTGATTCATTTTAAGGCATGTCTACCATATGTTGTGGGAATCAGAGATCAGAACAAATTCATAGCCTATGAAAACTGCTCATTCAAACTGTCTGGATACCATGCAAGGGACTTACAAACAAGTGCACAATACATAGAGAAGGCTAATCTCATCATGTTGTTTTGTTTTAAATCTAATATTCTCAGAGTTATGTTGCATAAGTAAATATGGCTCAGAGTTTTAAAATCACAGTTTGACTCAGCAGGGATTTTAGGGAAGAGATTTTTTACTACAACATTTCCAACTTCTCTGACAGCATTTGTTTTGCCTGTTTGACTAAACAGGCAGTGTGTGATTATTTTTCTTCGTAGTCATAAAGTCTGGTGAAGTTAGTAATGATTTATTATCATGGTTGCCCTATAAAGTGGCTCCAGTGACGTACTTTTGATTGTGTACAAAATAAATCCCTGCTAATAAATTGCTGACAGTTATGAGATATACGCAGAAGAGAAAGAAATACAATGTGCAGTGTTCAGAAAGAGAAGAAAAACACAGACGAAATGCACTGACCTTGTAATGAATTTTCAAACAGCAGTTTAAAAAAAACACAAAATTCTCATTTGTGTCATTGCCACACATCTTACTAAAGACAAAGAAAACTTTCAAAACATCTGAAAATCCAATATATTGGAGCGTCTGTCCTGTCTGCTTGTGATGAGATAAATATTCACAGTGCACTTATTGCATGGCAAAATAACCCATCACCTCAGAGAGTTGGCCTTTGCCTTTGAGACTGTCCTGTCTGGTCTTGCCTGTCCTAAATACTTGATTAATAACATCTGAGACTGAAATGATCCTGGTGAATACATGGCCTCTGCCGGGGCTACAGGATAATTACATATATTATGATCAGTATAGAGTTAGTGAACAGGACAATGGAGAGATAGTGGCTTTCCACTGGAGCTGCACTGCTGCAGTTAAGAACTAGAATGACACAATAGGGCACACAGGCTTATTACACTGCCTGACAAAAGGGTGAATTACTGAACAGCTGTGCTATTTGGCCAAAAGTGGAATCTTCTGGAACAAACACCATAATTATAGTTGCTCAGCATTACATGCTTGTCTGTGACAAAATGTGCACTTCTCTCACTAAGGGAGGAGGTCCAGACGTGAATGTGGCCTCAGATTAGAGATGTAAGAAACTTGAGTCTGAAAAGGAAATGCTGCTTTATGTCAACAAACGTACTACAGTTTGAAAACAGATTTGAAAGTGCATAGGCCAAGTCAACGTAATATTTTTCACACTAATATATCCCGCTTAGCAAAGAAAATTATCAAAATGTCAACAAACCGGCAGCAAAATGACTGCAGGGAAAATCCATTATCATACAATCAATTCAGCTGATTGAAAATGAGCTATTCTGTTTGCTGGTATCGGGTTTTACACTACGTGGTAACAAACCACTACAAATACTGTATGTCACACAATTAAAATTCAATCAGGAGAGACTTCGTTTGCAGATATGCAAAAAGGAAAATATTTATTATACTATTGCATGGTAAAATGTACAAGTCTTTTGGAGATTAGACTCCATCGAATAATAATATTTTTAAAGGGGTATAGGATAGGAACATAACCCCCGATGGAGTCTAGACACTGGTGGCAGCGGAGAAGAGACCGGGGACCAGACCGACGAGGCAACGGATCGGCCAGCCGGAAGAAACATGAAGACTGGAGGCGGCAGGAGAGGTGGAGGGTTGAACGCTTTGCCTGTAACGAAAACTGAACATCACAGAGAAAAAGATATTTAAAGCAGAGCTGTAATGCTGTGATTGGTCCTTGAATTTCCGTGGCCGCATCTGATTGGTTTAACTGAAAGCAGATTTTATTTAAGAGAGAGAGTAATGATTGTGTTAATGACGTCTTCCTGAAAGAATTTACGCTGTGCTTCATTAGCTCATTTAGGCACAATTTCCAATTACCTTGTGTAACTACAAGGCTAGCAAGGTAACTGCTGCTGTAATTTTGCATATGATTTTGATATATTCCGATATATATCTTATTATCTGATTTGTTTTTAAACACAGGTGCCTGACAATGTTATCCTCACTTGACAACTGACTTTAGCAGTTCAGATAAAAGACACTCATATGCCCTGCTGTTATTACAGACATGTGAAATCAGCACACTCAACTGCCCAGCTGTTATTACAGACGCGAAGTAATCACAGACTTTTGCCTAATTAATGCCGCTACAGAATGAAATACTGATGTAGGAAACTGCCAACGAAGGTGCCGTAGCAGTTCCAGATCGTTCAGATTCCACTTTATCCACTGGGTTATGACTTAGAATGCAGCTTTGCAGTTATTACAAGTCAGTGTTTCAGTCATACCCATCCAACCCGTCATGAGAGCCAATCCCCAAAAAGGAGCATTAAACAACCACCCAAAATGGACCAAATACAGAGCTGGCTGCCAGTGGTGTGAGTGTATAATAAATGTATCTGGGCTTGAGAAAGAGAGAGACAAGAGAGGGAAAGAAAAGGTGGAAGGCAACAGAAATAAAGAGCTTTTATAACTGCATTTTAGTCTCGTGTTTTTCTTCAACGATATTGCATGTTGATAATGCCACAGATCCGTGAACGTGATCCAGAAGGAGTTTATAAAAGAGCAAGATTAAGAGAATATAAGGGAGTGCAGGACGGAAACTAACTGTGTTTGGTGATTATACCTATAATTGTATTTTATTCAATGCAATTCTGTTTCACAATGATGTGTATGGAACTACAGTTGCAGACTTGAGTCTCTGTGATTTGATTTCCGAGTATTATATGAATGGGTCAAATGCAGGTTGAACATGTGCTTGTGGGTTTCCTGCAAGTCTAAATCTCACCAAAACCTACAATGAAAGCTGTTCATTTTAATTATTTGAGATCTTAACGCACTTACTGTGAGATAAAACATTGATACATAAACAATTACTTAAATGAAGCATAACTGAACAGATTAGTAAAGACAAAATCATTCGTTATTTAGGATTTAAAGGGACATTATAGTTTCTTGCTCAGTAAGTGTTGCAGTAGATAACAGTTTCTAATAAAAGCTACAGAGGGTGAATACCAGCTTTATAAATGGGTAAGCTGATACAGTACAAATTCTGTCACCACTATTTTCACAAAACGTGTGGAAATCATGCCCTAACACTATTAGATATGTCAGCCCACACAGCTATGTTACATTCCTGGCGCGGACGATTGATGGATTACATTTAGGATTACAGCCAGCCGACGGGAGACCCTATCTGCTGTCTCAGCTGTGATTGATCCACCTTGCTGTCACAGACTGATATTGGAGGCTTGTTTCTCCTCCCTCCCTCAACACCTGTCTGTCCAGATTGATCTCTGCACCATTTGCAAAGGCATTCATGCTTAAGTCACTTGTTTCGGAACCGCTACTGTCTAGACACTCTACCTAAATAATCCAGTTGTGATAATGACTCACAAAACCTACTATTGAATAGCTGCAACACATTGTCACACCTAAACATTATAGGACCAAAGACTCCAAAAACGACATATTTACTGCCACCCGGTAGCGGTTCAATCATGTGACCGTAGTCCTTAGTCATGTGACCATTTTAATATTTTTTACCTATTTAAGTACTAAACACATAGTAAACATGTCAAACGGAAGTAGTTAAGTTTGACAATAAAAGTAAAACATCAGGGATTGGCTTTAAATGAGTACCGTAAATAAGGACGTAACATGACGTCATGGACTAAGTTATAGGTAAATCGGTTAATTTTAAAATGTCTTTCAGGTTCACAAACCCTGGTCTCCTGAGAGTAAGTCCTGTGTTTGTTAGACGTATCCACCACCAGGCAGACATAATTACAGAGAAACACGAGAATTATTCAATTGCAATCACAGGAAGAAAGAGTGAGGGAAATCTGAAGGGAAAATGAAGAGAGATTCAGTGAAGAGGAGGGCAAGAGTAGGAGTCGGAGAGGAACAGAATGTGTGTTATGGATGCACAAAATGACAAGCATTCGTGTGACAATGGGGCGAGGGTGACTCATTCAGGAGGGAATTCCTCCCACTGACCCACTGACATCACTGTATCGTATTCAAAATATCTCATCACAAAAGCACACATTCACACACAAAAAAATGTAGCTAATTCCCAAATAAAAGAGACCAAATAAAGCAAATACTATGAGTCGATTCCTTTTCACGTTTTCACCATGACAGAAAGTATTTTGCCTACTGTCACAATTCATTATGATGAAATAGCTAAATATGCAGGTCTAAGCCATTTAGGCTTCACACTCGAGCACATACAGGCAGAAAGGAAAGCATCCATCATCCAAAATGGTGCACACTGCCTGTGAAATAAACCTTTTGGCTTTTCACCTTTTATTTCTGACACCGGCACATTATCTCAATCTGCTCCTGTGCGTGCAGCAGCCGATGCTATCACACTGTGTAATTCTGTCCACCTATTCTCTCTTTTTTTTTCTCTCTCTCTCTCTCTCCTTGTTTCTCCCTCTCTTTCTCTCTCTTTTTCTCTCTCTCTCTCATCCCAACTTTAAATAAACATTAAATTAGGCCAGGATAAAATAAACTGTCAGCCTGTGTTAATGGAATAGATATTTTCTCATCAAATGGCTAGCAAAGATAGCAAGTACTGCAATGTCGCATCGGGCAGTATGGTATGGCATCGTCTGTGTGCTATGTTGTGCTGGTCATATTTTCAATGCTGCTCCCGCTGAGTGGTAACTGGTCTCTGGGGAGCAACTTGATGGACTGTGAGGGAAAATTCAGACTTTGACCCTGTCACACAAACTGCTACTTTGTAGTGAAACTGTTGGAAACAGGTCATGTTGATAGCAATGCCACGATGGGCTTCAGCCTCAATCTCTCATGGGAGTTGGCCTGCCCTGCCCTGTAGGCAGCTCTGGCTCCGATTACCCTGGCCAATGTGCCGTAGAACTGTGTCACCCTGAATTATACATTATGGCCTTTGTTCATCCTTAACCCAAGAGCACTGGAGATAGCAGTGGATCATGTTGACACTCTTGCCTTTGTTAAAACATTTATGAACCTGATTGGTGGCTTAAAAACCTCCAAACAGCAAAAAGGAAAAGAAGGCAGACAGATGTGCGTCTGTCTTATCTTTGCAGCTCAAAATGAAGAGAGACACGGCTATGTGGAAAGTAATCTGTGTTTTCTATCCCAAAATAACTCCAGAATTACTTCCACCCACTGCTGACCTGCAGTAATCAAACTTAGGCAAACAGAAGAGCATGCTGCTTTGTGAACTTGAAATCACAGGGGAAATCAGGATGTGAAAAATGGAATGGGAATTGGGTTTACAGCATAGGCTCTGCAGCTGCTACATTATGCAGGCCATCGCAGAGGGAACCATATCTCAGGATGACTTCTAAAATAGCAAGCACAGTTTGTCATGTTTTATTGACAATCTTTCAATTGAGATTTTGTTTAATTATTCTGCTGGTGCCGTACAGTTTTCTGAAAGTTATGCTATGCTGTGACATCATCAGCCTAATTAATGCTAATGGTGAATCTATGGACACACATTACATTTACATTACATTTCATTTAGCTGACGCTTGTATTCAAAGTGACTTCCAATAAGTGCATTCAACCATGAAGGTACAAACTCAGAGCAGCAAGAATCACCTAAACCTACAATGCTTCAAATTAGCCAAACTACAAAGAGCCACATGTAAGTGGAACATGTAAGTGCAACATTGTTATTTATTTTTTTAATATCATCTTCTAAGCTAAGGTGCAGTTGGAAGAGATGTGTCTTTAGCATGCGGTGGAAGACCTTGTTTCAGCTGATTAGCTAATTCCCAACATCCATACTTTGTCCTGATGATGGTTTTGAAAGTAAAAAACAATTTTTTTTTTACATAACGATGCTTTATAGTAAGTACTAAGTCTTTGCTGTAGACAGTATATTAATGTATTATTTTTTAATAACAAGAAATGATAAAAGATTGGAACACAGCTGCCATTTAGGACACAATACAATGTTTTTAAAACATGTTATACTGTTTTCTAAATTGCTTCTGGAGTTATATATTCATTATATTTGTAACAATTATTTACAATTACAATATTTTCCTTACTTTTTAGCATTCTTTTAAGATAGATTGCCATGTCAGTTTGAACAAGTATTCAAAAAATATGGAGTGTGGGGTTGGGATGCAGGGATCGTTTGTAGTAGCTTCAACATTTTGTGCTTTGAATAGTGGAGCTCTTAGTTTTAAAGTGCTCATATGCTTTTTGGGGTTTTCCCTTGCCTTTATTGTGTTATATATCTTTTTTATGCATGTTATAGGTTTACAAAGTGAAAAAGCCCAAAGTCCACCCCAAAGGGACTTACCATCTCCAACAGAAAACACTGTTCACAAACTGCTCCAAACAGCTCTGTTGTAGTCCAGCCTTTACTTCCGTGACGAATGTCCTAACGTAACACACGTTATAATGCTCGCCTAGCTGCTAGCGTGGCACGCCCTCATACTCTGCTTCTGATTAGCTAGCAGCGCTTACCTAGGTACTGTGCATGTGCAACTCCCAACAAAGATGGAATAGAAGTGAGATGTCTCACTCTGTAGCTAAAACAGACAGCTCAAAACACAGGGGAAAAGAGGAGCTGCAGCAATGTGCAGTACAACAAAAATAGGGTGTTTTTTGAAAATTAACCCATGTAAGCCTATTCTGATATAACCTCTAAATACAATTATAAACCTGAAAATGAGCATAATATGAGCACTTTAAGAGAGGCCAAACTCACATTAAATCTAAACAGTAATTTTCTAGTCCAATTACTAATTTGTTTTTGGATGAATCAGACATCAGGATACAACACCCACGCAGATGGAAAAAGGACACTGATGTGCAATTTAAAGAGTAATTCCCATCTCTGTAATTGATTTTTGTTTCTCTATGATGAACGAGATATTAAGTTGAAACACCCACACTCATGATGGTTGACAGAGTTCATACATATTGAAAAGCTTATCGAGTCAACCTCATTTACTAATGAGCGTCCATCTGTTATTTTGTATCCATTTCCAACACAGCGTTCAAGGGTATAGGTCATCGCAATATCGTGATCGAGGGCTCAGTGTTTACGTTAATTAGGTCTGGTAGTATGATGACTGCATGTGTGAACCAGCCGTTTTTTGCAACTTGATTACCGGTAGTCTGTACAATGACCTGGTCTAAAACTCAGGAGTTACATTAAACGTCTGCTGATGGTGACAGATTGTCCATTTAAACTGATAAACATGTACAAATATAAACACAAAAACTATATTCCGTTGTCAGTACTACATGCTAGTTGTGTCGCAGTTTTGTCCTAAAGTAAGAAAAAATAAAGCAACTCTTCTATAAATTATGCACACAAACTTGTTTTAGAGGATATTTTATTTTAGTTCACTGAAAGATCTTGTTGTCCTCTCTGACCTGTTGCAGAACCAATTTGCATTGCCTTAGAAGATAAAAATGAGCCTAAGATGAAAAATAATTATTATTCCTTTTTCAAAAATGTCATCCAATCCCTCTGCATCATTAGTATTGCAAAGTACATTCCAGACACCTTTTTTGGCCAATGAAAATGATAAAATTATACAAAAGACCAAACGTAGACCATATATAGAGACATATATACAGTAGATGTTTGTGTGCTCTGTGTGCAGGTGGACTCATCTCTTGGGTCGTAAAGCAAACACTCCCTGATGGGGATGTAAGAGCTGCATATGAGGTGAGATACGCATTACTAACTCAATTTGAGTGTGTGTGTATAGACTGAGGCCAGTTGGCAGCCATAGTCGCAGCTTGGCCAGGCCTTTGGCTTCTTCTTTGTTGTTGATGTCTGCCTGGCCAGCACTACTAATGCAATTCATTATGCCTAGCAGTTGACATCAGTTAGAAACCGTGATTAATGCATTTGCAGCCTGTTTCTAAGGGAAATTAGGTATTCTTGCCAGTTTATCAACTTTTCTTCCTCACAGGCCCAAACTTGTCTGTTTTTGGGGCAAATGCTGATCCCTTAGAGGAAAGCGGGAGAAGTATCAATAGCACGGCACACCGTGGCCTAAATGTATATAAGGAGTACAACTTCTGTTGGTTGTCAGCAGTCTGCAACAAACAGCCAGTGTTTTAGGGGAGTTGAGTAAAAGCCTCTGCGAGCTAGAACAATATTTTCATTTTAATTAGCAAATTGAAAAATTACCATTTTTTTTATGAAATATCTTGCCCCCCCCCCCCACCACCACCACCACCGCACACACAATGATCTATGATTACATTTTCTCTTTTGTCTTTCTTTCTCTCTCTCTATCTCTCCTTTACACAATAAAAGGAGGGAAAATGTATGTATGCATACATAAAATATATACATATAACTTGTATGACCATTTAACCTGATTCAACGCACCCCAACCCTACAAAAACAAACATTCCAACAAATCATCATACCTATACCTAAACAATATTATACGTTGATTTCCAAAGACAACAAAAAACAACACATATGACCGTTCTATTTACAGTGGCGGGCGTGATGAGAAACCTGTGGCACAGATAAGGGAGAAGGGGGTTGAGGGGGGTTCTATTTACTGCCGCATGGTGGCGGTTTAATCATGTGACCGCAGTTATGTGACCGTTCTATTTAACGTAACAGCCACAGTTTTAAACACGTAGTAAACGAAACAAACAAAACTAGTTGAGTTTAGGCAACAAAAACTTAGTTAGGGTTAGTAAAACCTCAGGGAGTAGCTTATGCTATGTTTACACGTGGCCGGCTATTTTCATAAACGGACATTTCACCCTCTCCGTTTTCATTGTGCACAGCTGTCAGTTTTCAGAAAAGTGTTTGTTTACACGTACCCGTGCATATATGGCGTCAAGAGCACGCCAGACCTGTAGGTGGCAGTGTAACGAGAAGCTCAAGCCCACGTTAGCCAATCAGAATCCCGAAAATAGCAACAACAGCAACGAATCTCTTCCTCTCTCTTCTCTTCCTCGGCTGCCTAAACCTCTGTTTGTCTCAGTTTACATGCAAACGTGCAAACGAAGTTTTCCAAAATCTCCACTTTAGCCGGAGTTTTTAGAAATAATCGTTTTCTGTGATAAAAACAGGGTTTTCGTGTAAATGAGAGGCCAAACCGCAGGTAAATATCTGCGTCTTCCCTTCGTGTAAACGGGGCCTCAAAATGAGTCACGTAAAACTACTAAAATGAGGACGTAACGTGACGTCACAGACTAAGGTCTGAAAAGTCATAGGTAAAACTTGGTTCATTTCAAAATGACAGTTGTCTTTTAGTTTCCAACGGGACACAAACCCCAGTCTCCTAAATGAAAGTCCTGTGTTTGTTTCACCCATTATCACCCTAACTTGCTTCTCGTTTGTTCTTGTGACAATTAGTACAGCCCCGAGAGGTTGTAATTGTTGGTCGTTATGAGCTGCTTGCATCGAACCATATGGTCGTTTTTTTGGGTGAGGACAGGCTGATCATCCTGTACACACATCATGCATCCATCTGCATACAAATTTTTGCTGGACCTCCATTTTTGCCTCATTTTCTGCTTACCCACCAGTTTTAACTAATGTTTTATTCCTTGTTTGTTTTGGGGGTTTTTGTAGTTTATTTTTGTCGCCTTTTGTTTTTGTCTTACTCTATGTCACTGTCTTACTTTATATTATCTATTTTGGCTGTTTATGTGTCCCTGTATGTGTCTTAACTTGTTCTGTCATCACTTTATTACACAATAAAAAAAAATCACATCTTGAGTCAGACGATTTAGTCCACTGCTATTCATGCTTTGGACAAAAAAAACAGTTCTTTGTACATACAGGTCAACATTCCACGCACCAAACAACCTTGGAACATTGACAGATATAAATGTTGCCACTCCTTATCTGGACACATTAATACATAACACCCTGTACCCAGATATTGTGTACTGTATTTAAATACAGCTTGAATATCCATGGACATATGTCACAACACTGTGAGCCACATTTATATTAAATTCTCAGATTAAGTCAAAATACATCAAATCTGCACTTTGATCTGAATATGATAACAGCATGAGCTACTAGTCATGTGGGGCTGAACTGTCAGATCTGTTTATTTTTGCCTCCTCTGCTGCCACGTGCCGGCTTGCACTTATGAGATAACTGCTTGTCTGTGTCCTTTGTAAGGGCATTAATATTGATATACATATGGCTGACCTTCAGTAAAAACATGTAACATAATAATGATTTAGGAATAAATTGCTTCTCACAGGTGTTCTTGATAATATATACAATCTATTTCGAAATGAATAATATTAACACAGATTTGATCAATTGTGGGTATTTTGTGATGCTTTTTGTGAGGGTTTTATCCAGGACATATCTTTCAGCACCTTATAATCATGCAGCTTTGGATGTTGAGACCAATCAGCTCAATGTAAATGGATCTTACCCACATATGATATTTCTAAAGGGACATGGTTCATCCCCTTTGTCTTTTGTTGTTCCTCGGATATGCATGCACACATTCAAATTGCGTTGCACACTCAAGCACACCAAAACTTCAGCCCTGTTATCTAATACCACCCTCCAGGCTGAATCACAGTGGTAGACCGAGTCTATAGTGTGGGCCTAAAAATGCACATGGATTGAACGGAGAAAGATAATAGGAGAATATGTTTGACATTTCATTTCATTGGTGTAGGACAAACATAATTGATAATATTTCTAAATTGTAATGTACACCAAATGGCAGGTATTATATAAATAAGTATTATATAAAAAAAGCCACAAATTGATCGATTTGACTACCACGCAGGATGATGGTTAATGTTTATATGCATGGTGAAATGTGGAACCAGAGAAACTGCAAGCTAAAATTCTTAATATTGTTTAATATTGAACAAAGCATCCTTGTAGCTTTCACTTTCAAAGAAGTGCTATTGTCTCATATTACATACCCAGTCTCACGCATTAAATGCTATGGGAGTGGAGGAAGAAAGAGACAAAATTAGAACACGGAAGAGGGAGTGGGGTTCCCTCTCCTACAAGGAAAACATAAATAGACCAGAGCACTGGTATGGCAATGGATTTGCAATAATACTGTTGTATGTTGTGCTCAGTTATGCTATATTTGGGTCAAGCACATGGAAAGCAAGTGTTTCTTAGATGTTGCTACTTACCGTTTGGAAGCTTGTGGCTGTTCTCCATCAGCCATGCAAACAGGCTGGCAAAGTTGCAGTTGCACACCCAGGGGTTGCCCTCTAGCCTCACCGCCCGCAGGGAGGGCAACTGACTCAGTGCCCCCACATGTAGAGTAGACAGTGCATTACGCTCCAGTTCCAGTTCCCTCAGAGACGTGAGGCCAAGGAAGGCATCCTCATTCACCAAGCTCAGATATGGGTTGTTGCCCAGCCGTAGTTTGATCAGGCTCCGAGACTCCCCAAAAGTCCCCTTAGGGATTTCAGTCAGATTGTTGCTGCCTAGGTCCAAGAAGACCAGCCTGGAAGAGGTGCTGAGAGTCCCCGGTTCTATGTGGGAGAGGGAGTTGTTCCGGAGGTCCAGGTAGACCAAGTCACTGTATAGGACCAGGAAGTCTGAGGGGATGCGGGGTATCAAGTTGTCAGCCAGCAACAGCCTGCGCACATCCAAGGGGATCTCATTGGGTAGACGGGTTAGCCCGCGGCCACTGCAGTCCACAGTGTGAGGATCTGGGCACATGCAGGTGGCTGGGCAGTTTTCCCCCCAGGTCCATAAGACAGAGGACAGCAAGATGAGGATACGTTGGAGCCAGCAGACGCATGGCAACATGGTCAAGGGGTGAAATGAATTACGGGGGAAAGAGGCTCGGGGTAATTGCGAATAGAAGAGGAAGGGTGGGGACAGAGAACAAGAGGGTGAGGGTCAGAGGGCAGGAGATCAGGACAAGGGAGGGGAAGGGGAAAGTGAAAGGGGGTGGATGGGGATCAATCCTCGTGAAGGAACATCCTGCCGTTGTAGAGATGGAAATCTGAAAGGGCGAAGGAATTGTGAGGCGGCAGAGCAGTGGCGAAAACTGTTTTCCAGGAGATCATGTAGCAAGCTGCTTGGATAGAATAGCACACGGTCTGCTTTGAAGGAGTAAAGAGAGGGAGATAGTAAGCAGTAGGGAGCGGGAGAGCAAGAAAGACAGAGCTTAACAGAGAGGGGAGGGTAGCTTAAGAGAGGTAAATAGACACGAGCGAGCCAGGAGTGATGAGAAGCCGGGGGCACAGACAAGGGAGAGGGGGGTTGAGGAGGGGGCTCTGTCCGCCACGCTACCCCACAGTTGATCTGGCGGCAGTGACAGACGAAGACAATACGGTCTCTGACACAAAAGGATATATGATGCTGTGATTCAAGCATGACAAGCAAAGAGCAACATCATGGCATCCCTCCATTAGTCCCAGGTCTCTGTGTAGAAAAGCCTGACGGTCTGAAACGAGACAGAGAGAGAGAGAGGCTCACGGAACATCGCTCAAGTGTGTGGTAAGGTTGTCCCCCGTTATTATTACCTCTTTATCTCCCAATGCCCTGCAGCATGCTGTGAAAACACAGCACAGCTGACTGTTACGCTGTCCAGCACCGTATCAAGGCTGTGTTGCTGTGCAGAGAGAATCCAAATGTCCAGGCAGGAGCCTCATGGATGTAGATGGCAGTGCTGAGCTGCACACAGCCATGCCAATCCAACAACTGCCTCTGAATCTACCACGGTTTATCTCATGTCCTCTCCCCTCTCCTTATTTCTAGGGAGGCGTGCCTGAGCCACGCTGTCAACATGTGATGTCACTTCCTATATTGTGAAGAAATGACAATCAGTTGTCTCTAAAATAAAAATAAATCAGACGATGTAGAAGGAAAGAGATGTATGTATACAGAATATTAACAAATATTAGGACAAACTACTTTTTAGATATTTTACATTATCCTTGCCTTCCACACATTTATATTTAATCTTTTTACCTGCTTTATAATTCATTGACAAAAGCAAGCCGTTACTTGGCCTCACTGGTTTGACAATTATAGGGAATGTTTTGTTAAACACAGCAAGACATTTGGAGAGGCTTCATTGGTTGTTCAAATGGAAAACTGTGACCTATAAAATATACAGCATTGGCCTTTATCCTTGTTTATTTACCTACTTATTTCGTTCCTGCAATTTCAGCCTTAGAACACTAAGTTCTGGTGTAGGGTAAAAAGCATAGACAGTAAAAGAAATGGACACAGCGATGCCATAGACTTTCACGGAAACCAGTGAAGTCTATGGCATCCCCCCCCCCCCCTCCCCCTCCTCTTTCATGTCATCATCTGTCCTGTCAAATAAAGGCCTAAAAATGCCCAAAAAAATAATCTTACAAAAAAAAAGTTGCGTGGTTATGATACAATCGTTAGCCTATTTTTACAAAAACGTCTGCTACAGGCCATAACGTGAGGTACAAGGTAATGGAGCCTTTTATACATTGTTGTGTTTCTTTAGAAATAAACAATGGGCAAATAGAGTCTTTATTCGCTGTCAAAGTGACGCCAAAATGAATGGCATTCAATGGAATGCTAGCGGCAGGTGATGGCGTGTTAGCCTTAGAATCTCCCCATAGGAGTATAGGCTTTACAGATGCTCACTTACCCCCTTGGTAAAAAGCCATAACCACCAGTCCGCTTGCAAACTATCTTAATATTAATCGATCTGCCTTTCCATGTATGTATTTTTACGACCTCAATATTTTGGATAGTAAAACAGAGGTGCCATGAGACTCAAACCATAATGGAGTCAATTCAGAATGTGAATTGAATTTCCCAGATGGGATTTGCTCCAACAAGTAAATGCAATTAGACCAAGGTTGTTGCGGGCGGACAGGGATTAGACCTGTAAAGACGACGGTAGCGTGAAATGTCTAAGGAAGTGGTGCTGTCATGGATGGTAATTGTGGATAACATATTCACAATGCAAATGTAATACATTAAAAAGTTTACGCACTTATTATTTTAGTATATATTTTACTTATTAAGGGCACACATAGATTGAACTGAACGTACACACAACTGCATCTCATAACAGGGCACATGGGAATAACATCTAACTAACTTCATCAGAGGTAATATAATAATACCACTTCTTCCTTGAGGCGTCCACTCAAGTCAGATGAGTCTGCAGCTCTACCGGTGATGTTTACTTCGTGCCACAGAGAAGAGAGCTGCTCTTTCATCAGAGTCAGCACATATTAGCTGAAAAACACTCAAAGCTGAGGTGGCGTCATTTGTTTCTTGTAAACACATTTCAACTTACTATGATTTAGTGGCACTATATAATGCTTAAATATTTGCAGTCTCATGGACAGTTTGATGTTTAAAAAAAACAATCCTTTTCATGCAGTGATTTACAGAGAATTATGTAACTAATCTCTTTATCTAGAGAATTCTTTCTGATGTGTTACTGTGAAGTAGAGCCTCTTACTATATCCTATACTATATCCTCATACATTAGAGATTCAATTTTGTTTTTGGTGATTGGCAAAGATGTCAGTGTATTTACAGTCATTCTGATAGAAAATGTCATTATTTTTAAATGTGTTGTTGTTTGTTTGGTAACACTATTTAGCAGGTATGAGCAGTATATACACATTTAATAAATGGTAAATAACACACTGTAAGCAGATGTTTATATTCCTGTTTTTGTCAAACTTATAACCCCTGTAGGCCCCAACAAGTGTAAGCTGGTGTATGAATGTATAATGAATGACAATATAGTAAAAAACAGTTGTATTAAGAAAAAAGGACTTAATAGTTCAAGTAATAGTTATTGTTGACAAATACTGTACATTATTAAATCTTTAAAATGTCCTTATATCTCATACCTAAACGTAACGATTGCAGTTTTAAAACTGATATTAACGTTGTGATACGGTTGCAGTTTGGTTAGGTTCAGGCACCAAAACTACTTGGTTAATTTAAGAAAAAGATTGTGGTTTGGGTTACAGGTGCTCTAAACGATGTTGGATGACGTTACTTCTTCTTGACGTTCGAAGTATTTTCAAACAAAACGAGGCTAGCTCACCCCTCCCTCCTCCTCATCCCGTCCCCTCCCTTCCGTGCTTCCGCGCACTAACCCCCCAACCCCCACCCCCAAATCCTTCTTGTTGGTTATTGGCGGGAACACTTGTCGTGGTGCAGGTTGGCACAGTTTGTTTTTGTTGGCGTTTGTGGAGCCTGGGCTGTCTACAGAGACCGTGTTTTTTTTACAGTGTGTTCAGGGGACAGGCAGCTAGCAGATAGTGAGGAGATGTTTGCTGTATGTGACAAAAAATGTAAAAACCACCTGACATGCTTAGAGCACCTTTAATATCAATAGTAGCGTACGTTTGTTATGTTACTTTACTTCTGTGCATATTGACATGACGTAATGACGCACATGAAATAGAATGTGACATAAAGATTTGGTAAAGAAAAAAAAAATTATCGTTACTTTTATTTTCAAACAGGACACAAACTCCGGTCTCCTGGGTAAGTCCTGTGTTTGTTTGACCCATTTAACACCAAAAGCTCCCTCCTTACATGGAGTTTGGCGCTCACATACTTCGTCACCTTACTTCCTGTTTCGCTCCCGTCATAAGTACTACGGCCACTAGAGTGGTACTGCCTGTACAAACAATCGTTTTCCGAGGAAGTCCGTTTAGAGCGGGCAGGAGTGGCTGGGGATGGGTAACAAAAACACAGGACTTTGACGCAGGAGACCTGGGTCTTTTTTTTCTGCCGTCTGTGAAGTTCCTCCACAGTCTCCATGTTTATTTACTACTGTGGTCATGGAAACGTTCTGATTAGGTCTGATTAGGTTACCTCCACCAGTGCGTATGAGAGCACATTGAGTTTGTGCAAGCTGGGCCAGGCATTGTCATTTGCGTACTTGCATGGACCATGTTTCTGCCTTTACAACGCTGTAGGATGAAATGTCCATCCTACAATCCTACTTCAACTGAGGTGTAAACAAAACTGTTTAAACTACACAACAATGTAGATCACTGATTTTATAATACCTGACTCCTAAATGAAATAAGGGACATGAAGGTGGGCAACATTTACAGTTGTGAGATTTGTTCAGGCCTTGTTGTCATTGTAGATCTGACTAATGCTTGAACCAATATTAGTCATTCAGTTGTACTAGAGTTTTTTTTTCCATTGTTGTATTTTTACCTTGCAGCTAGAAGAACAGAACAGAAAAAGCTTTTCTTAGAAAAAAGGTACATATTCTACACATTTCCTCTGCCCTGTTTCTGTCAGCTGATTAACTTCTAAGCAGCTCAGATGAAATGGACTTAGAGATACTTAAAATGGAGATGCCTCACATTGAAATGCAACTAGAGCACTGCCACAGGCGGAAATGGCTACTCTTGTTTCACACAGCACTCACATGCATTTTTTTAAGGAGTAGCGCAGGGTCAGCCATAATACAGCATCCCTGGAGAAGTTTGAGGGTTAGGTGCCTTGCTCAAGGGCACCACGGCAGTGAGCAGGAGGCGATCTGGCATCTTCTCCAGCTGCCAGTCCGCACTACTTGATCCGTACAGGTACCAAGCCAAGTCCCCACGGACGGAGCTACTGCTTCCCCCAAAAAATGATCAGATGCTTTGCATACCTAACCTCCTGAGTTTTTCCTGTTTGGCTAAAGTGAACAAACATCCAACATTGTCATTTTTCTTGTGAGGTCACTGGTAGTAAGTATTGTTTAAAGAATGAGTAGGCCTACTATTTATTTTAAAATGGTCATTATTTAAAACAGAATTGTATTGTTTTAGTTCTGTTTTTGAATATTAATATAGGTTGTTTTGGGGATTTCTGGCCAGAGCCCAAATTACTTTGACTTTGCTTGCCTTTCGGTATCTTTCTCAAAGTGATAATCAATTGTGCTTCCATGCATGGTTGATCATGTTTGGTGTTAATATTGATTTCCACTGACTTTCACCTGGGACACAGCTGACAATAAAGCAGCAGCAATGTGATTCTTCTGGGGTAAACTTCATTAATCGGATTCACCTACTGTGGTTCAAATTTACAGGGGTTTTATGGATATGACCCACCATGTTGTGGTATCGCTGTGTGGACATGTCTTATCCTGGCTATGGCTTTGTTGATTTGTTTGTTTGTTTGTTTGTTTGTCTATATTCCAGGGACATTATCCACTTGGCTAAATTTCACCAAGTACTCCAAACCATATGACCATGTGGGTCTTTAATTCTTACACTCTAATATGACTCATGGGAGCGTTTGTTAAATTAGTGCCTCTAGCGGTGGCAGGAAATATGAGTCACAGGAGTGTTTTCTGT
Organism: Gymnocephalus cernua; assembly: GCA_023631565.1. Classification (NCBI taxonomy): domain Eukaryota; kingdom Metazoa; phylum Chordata; class Actinopteri; order Perciformes; family Percidae; genus Gymnocephalus; species Gymnocephalus cernua. The sequence goes on from CM042428.1 coordinate 15,103,456, forward strand.
CCTCATATCTAAATCAGAGAACGTAATGGTTATGGTTTTAAACACGTTAACAAAAGATCATGATTTGGGTTAAAATCACTACATTTGTTATGTTACTTCCGGTTACACACGTGACATATAACATGACGTAGTTCTGTTTGTTCTGTAAAGTTTTACCTTACTTCCTGCTTCGCTCCTGTAATAATTACTATACACACTATAGGGCGCGGCACCTATAAATGTAACTATGGGTCGTAATTGCTGCATCAACAAACAACTTATTGGATTGTTTTTCGGGGAGAGGACAGTCTCCAAAATCTGCCACTGTTCAATCCTTATGATGTAAATTAATATGATAAAAATGGATTCATGGATTATGAAAAGCAAAAAATATTTGATTATGCTGAATATGTTCATTGTTAATTACTATGTACTACAAAAATGAGCAATCTTCTGACAATTTTCAAGTGGTCGCTATTTGGTTCGTTTCAAAGCTTAAAATGTTTTATGTAAGAACTTTCTAAAATATCTATAAAGAAAATGAAGGTTTTAATTTACTCTTGCATTCATTGAATCATGAAACCATTGAAGAACAGAATGGACTGTGTAGCCTATGCTTTGCACTGTGTGACTGAGGGGAAAGTAAACTAGGATGTCCTAATCTAAACCCAACTGGCTTGAATCAGTGTACCATATCTCAGCTATAGAGCTTCAGGGCAAAGACAAAACACTCTGAAAGCAACATCCACTTACTAATTTTACCAGCGAAACTTTTTCTATCCCGGTTTAACTAGTTATGTGTGGCTCCAAAGTGTCCAGAGATGAGAAGACTGAATATTCCTTGTTTTCCTTCAGTTTGTTCTCTACCAACCTTGAAAGCCTGGGGAAAATAATTGTATGTTGAGTGTCCACAACAGGAACAGACAGAGTATTGCTTTCTCAACAGCTGCTTGCACAACTTGATATTCTAGTCTTTGCAGCAATGGCATGTCATGTAACATAAAATGTAACATGAGGGGGGGGCAAACCAGTGCTTGAAGGTTTAGTGACCTTGTCAGTGGAGAAACAGCATTAATCCAGGTTTACCCTACTGATATGTCCTCAGTCAGTGGAGCCACGCCCTATGTTGCTGCATGATTTATTACTTAAAATCAAATCATGGTATACATTGCAATCTCATAAAAATATAAATATGTTTTTTAATTCAAAATTTTATCTTGTTTTCTTTGACGCCAAGAAACGGAGAGTAGGTTTTAGACAGTGTGACAGCTCATAGATACAGACAGGAAATCCAATAAAGGCAAAAATGTCCCAAAAATAATCTTGTTTTCTTGAATGCAGTTTTAATATAACTGTTGTTTCAACATCAATTCCATGACTATAACCAACATACATTGGGTTCTACAGAATCTACTTGATATATTTCTTGGCTAAAGCTGTGCAAAAACAGTTACAATCCCTTGACATACAGTACAGCCAGGGGCGGACTGGGACAACTCAGCTCTGGCAATGTAGCCACACCAGCCCACATTACCATGCAGACCCACCCACAGACACGTGCATTCACTAATTACATTTGTGTATAGATGGTGAAATAATATAAGCAGTACCTCATGTAACAGATTTTTAAACATTTAATGTAAGTAACTGGCAAACTGGTTCTCCATCTTTTCATCTGTTTAACTCTGCAACAAAAATATGTTTTTATGGCTGTCTGTGATTATACTTGAGGGTTTTCCCTTGCTCAGAATTGGCCTTTGGGGGAACACATAAAGCAGGGGGTGTCTGGGGGTCCTCCCCCAGGACATTTTAAAGGTAAAAGACTTCAATTTCTGCATTCTGATACATGTTTAGGCACCAATTTATGGTAAAAACATCTATATTTATGGCAAGGAAATCACAAAATTCTGGTGGCAGGTAACAATTCAAAATACAAAATATAATGGAAGAATATTATTATATTCAGTAGTCCAGTAAGGAGGCTTTCACATCTGGGACATGCGCCGGATACGACAACACTTGACCCCAAAGTCCAGTTGTTTAATTAACATGAACAGGGCTTTATGGTAACTTTTTCCCCAAGGAACACGTTTTGCTCCCAAGTTGAAAACTGTAGGATAGGCTACTGCTTTTACTGCTAAATTGTACAATAACACAATCATGGTATGGATACAAAACGTTGTGAAATGTAATGTTTTCTACATTCTATTGATCAAAAATGATCAGTGATATTGAATATAGCCTACAGTGTAATGGACCACCACAGTTCATGCATACGTGTGAACCGTGGATTAATTGCAGAGTTTAACATTCATAATGTAAAACATAACATTACGTGAATGGGGCACAGCAGAAAGACGGAGCAGAACGATGCTGCTTGTTCAGGGTTTTCATTTGTACTCCTATAGGCCTACACTTCGCATCAGGCGTTAAAGGAACACTCCGACTTATTGGGACATTAGCTTATTCACCATAACCCCGAGAGTTAGACAAGTCGATACATACCCTTCTCATCTCCGTGCGTGTCGTAACTCTGTCTGACGGCTCCACCGTTAGCTTAGCCTAGCACGGATCCTGGAGGTAACTGGTTCCAACTAGCCTACTGCTCCCAATAAGTGATAAAATAACACCAACATGTTCCTATTTACATGTTGTGATTTGTATAGTCACAGCGTGTACAAATAACAACGTCACATGAGACACAGCCATCTTCTAACCATATATAAACTGGGAACTATATTCTCAGAAAGGCGAAGCACTGCTACTGGTACTTGGGCGGAGTGATATGCTTGCAGCACCTGAGAAGCCCCGAGCAGACTGCAAGCATATCACAGAGTTACAACACGCACGGAGATGAGAAGGGTATGTATTGACTTGTCTAAGCTAAAGTCCCAATAAGTCGCCATGTTCCTTTAAAACCAACTGTACCAAAACACTTAATTAGACTACTATTTAACGCGACAACGAGACATTTTTAACCGGTAATTAAACTGTCTCAATTTAATACTAATGCCGTCAGACGGCCGCTCAGACAGACAGCAGTCGGAGCTCCGGCAAAGCTCTGCGCCCGTCAGCAGCATGATCACCGGGAAGGTCCGGTACAGCCTGAACCATGTCACCTGCAAACGGAGAACCCGTGCTTGATTTTGACTGAACATCCCAATTTGTGTAACGTCTGATTGGGTCGGTCGGCCCATCTCAGGATCAGGCCGGCCGTTGACGATTGGCCAAATCCTTAATATATATCCTATGCACTGTCGGCCTGTAAAGACAATTTATTTGTATATTAAAAAAATCTGACCGGCCCACATTAAAAAAAAATGGTCTGGCCCCTCTGGCATTTGCCAGAACTGCCAGATGGCCAATCCACCCCTGAGCACAGCATTATTATGCATATTTACAAGTGAGATTCCATCATAATAATGGCAACTTGTTTCTTCACACTACACTTTAGTTTATAAAATAAGTTGAACACAAGTGGACAGCCGAGACACTTCGCCGTTACCACCTGTGTCTATCATGTATCTCCGCCTGACCACTTGGGTTCAGATTTCGTTACTGGATATGTATGCGAGAATGTCAAAGAGCCCCACACCCAGTTATTAAGTCCACTAAGTCGCGTTACAGCAGGAGATATTGCTGTTAGCAGAATCCAACACATCTCCTTCCATAGGGCAAAATGATGAACGATCATGCAACACTTTGTCCACATCATCGTAAAATGCTCGTCAAAAATAACTCGTCAAATACTGACACTTGGTCAGTGGCTCTCAGTGTCAGATACCAACGCAGAAATCCCCATTTAGTGTCTGTATGGGACGCACCGGGCATAGCAGCAGCTGGACCATGATGCTGTAAGATGACTTAGTATTAAGAGCAACAACGGTAGCGAGTAGTATAAAAGACCTAAAATCTTAAGTCGCATAAAGACGCAGGTTGGGGGTAGTGGCTGAGAAAAACAACCAGGAGACCGGGGTTCGTGTCCTGTTCTTGTTCTGTGTCACTGAAACATACATTTTGTAACCCCACCCACGATCTTTTCCTAAACCTAAATGGTTTTATCCTGCACGTCCAGCGGCGTATGACTGTGACGCTCTAGGAGACTTTTTGCGTCAGTAACTAACGCCAAAGGCACCCGACCAAGCATTGGTTTTTCATTCTTGGTGCCTAAACTTAACTGCCAGGTCGCTGTTTTACAGTCACCTTTTTGTGGCTAAACTTAACTGTCACATGACCGGTGGCCCTAAAGGTCATGTGACCAGTCACCGTAATTTCATAAGATATCCTATGTCCACTTGTGATCGCCCAAGACGCATTTTAAAACCAGTGGAAACAGACATGGCCTTTCATATGTACCATGGCATGTATCACTACAAAACTAGAAATGCCCTTAACTGCCATCACAGTAAAATGTTAGATTTTCATACGGACTAGTGACCATCACAGTTCACTTTCACTTTCCTCTTACAGTTAAAATTGACCAACTGCAGCTGCAGATGGAGGCAAATTAATCCAATGCCAAATACAGATTAGATGAGAAAGGAGATAGGGTTGTGTGAGTGGTTGTAAATAAGGGCACCATGGTTGCAGGAAGAAACACATGGAGGGATTAGTTTAAGTTTACAAGGCAGGGTTCAGAGAACTAATCTCCACAGAACTTTTGATGAGTGAAAAGTTATGTTTAATTGCATAACACGTGGATAAATAAGCCGTGGTTTTCCTATTGAATTTAAATGGGATTTCCCTTCCCATTACACATCTCTTTAGTGTATTTGTTACAGTTATCTGTATATTTAGGTTAGGAGGCCCCTGATAAGTCTCACATGCCAATCCAAGCCCTATTTTACTCTGCTTCCATTCAGTTTTTAATTATTTCATTTCTGCCCTACCTATGGTGTCAGCTAGAGCAAGAATGGAAGAAGTGTAAGCAGAGAGTGAAATGCTGTAGAAAAGAGGGGAAAGAACAACCCTGCAGGTTATTTTGTGTGTGTCACAAGCATTATAAGTCAACAGTGGTGCTCCCAGGGCGCTGAGTAAATGTGGGCCCTCAGTAGGAGGGCATTCCCCATGGATCAGCCAGTGTGACAGCAGAGAAGCCAAGCACTCTCCCGCTGCAATTAAAGAACAGCCCATCAATAAATGATGAATGCCAAACACAGCATGAAGTTTGGCTTTGTAAGCAGACGACTATCCTATGTAGATTCATGGTCACAGCAGGGCAGAAAAAAAGGGAGAGGAGACAAGAGTATGTTGAGAGAACCCTGCTGCAAATGTCATTTTGTCCTTTTCAACACTTCTTAAAATGTGGCGATGGACATTCAAGATGCAGCGGCAGCTGTCATTTCTTAAGCCATCCACTGACATTTGGGATTCTGGGCAGCTTGCCCCGCGCCGGCACAGGAAGCAGGATGGAGGACAGGGGGTGTTTTTTATTAGCCAAGGGCACAGTGGAAGGGATGGTTTCAAGACGATCATCACAGTAGCACCAGACAGTATTACTGTAACTTAACATAGTGTTTAGTATAGGACTCTCACAACCCCTTCATGACCTAACCTTACAAAGATTAAATGAAAGGGCAGAACACCTGAGAACAGTTTGACATGGCCCACCGTGTCACCAACAAAACTGTGTTCTAGCTCTGTTTACTAGGGGTGTAAATCACACAGGTTTTTTTTATACATTACATGGCATTATACTGATTCTTTCTGAAAGTCTGTCACGATACCATTTCAAATTGATCCAATTCAGGGGCCTGCAACCGATACGAGACGATACATAAGCCCATTTAACACAATCAGTTACATTTATATATATTTACAAAATGCAACTAAAATAAGATTTGACAATTGTATTACTGTGCTCTTCCAGACATTTAAATTAAAAAGAAACTCTTTTTAGAGAAAGAATAAATATAAGGTGGTAATTTTGAAATAAAAGGTGCATCTTAAAGATGACGATAAGTATCGATAATTTCACTTTATATCGATAATATTGAATCGTTGAGGATTGAATCGATTAATCAATCCAGATCTATGTATCGTTACAACCCTACTGTTTACATGGTACACTGCCAAAATCAGCAACATTGCTATCACTATTGCATGACTAACTGGCCTTTTTAAGGCTGTGGGGAGGATTCCTTCTTTCAATTTTACCAGCTGAAGCTGAGTAAGAGTGAGTCAGAGTTAGTATTGTTTTAGAAGCTCTCTGAGTGTAGTCAAATCCCTCAATGGTCCACACTCACTGGGTAGTGTTATTTCCTGCTCAGTCCAACAATAAAAACATTCTGTCCACTTAGATTACACAGTCAGTGTGCAAAACACTGCTGACATGCAGTCTGTAATATCAGCTTTTCACAGTTGCATGAGCCTCCAGCCACACGAAGAGGATGTGGGGGTTACCTAGGTTCATTATGAGTACATTTCCATTACCTTTTTTAATGTTGAGTAAAAGCTATATCCACATTGCTTTTGGAAAGATTGACATAGTCTCCTGGCTTAATAAAGTGCTGACTTCCTTGGGAAATTAAACCCTTTTCTGAATTAATCAAAAATGCAATAACCTAAGATATCAAGGCAGACATTTTAAAGACACATATTTCACCAGACAGGGCGGATATGTAGTGGCAACATAATGTTTTTTTGTGTTGGAGTTTAAATGTCTATGTAATCATAATGTTTGTGCATTTGTATTGACTTTCCCTTAAATTTGTGCAAATGTCTTGTGATGCATTTCTCACATTTCTTTAAAATATTTTCATTAGGATCCCATTATTATTAGTAAACGTGAAAATGCACTAGATACAAGTTAAACTATATAACTTCTTGTACAGATTTTTACTGTGGAAATGATATTTTCAGTTTAGAGTTCAGTTTTGTCACTAGAGATCTCTCTTGCCAAAGTGGTTGGTTATTAATGCTGTGATCAGAAGGATAAATAGGTGATTGTGGAGAAAACTAAGTGGGCATTAGGAAGGTGGATGTGTTTTCCACTCTGGTTTCAGATCAATTTAATGAGAATATGCACAAAAACACCATCTGGTTCATCTTGTTGCTTTTCACTTTGAAGTTAAAGCACCAGCGGCTGTAAATGACAGTCAGATAAACTTTGACATTATTATTTTCTGATGTCTCCGTAATATTTTAAACTTAAGAGTGACATGATCTCATTCCCTTAAGGAAAGCCATTAGGCTTCAGCTCATACTGTGCCACCGTATATGAGTGAAATCCATCAGCACCACATGTCAAGTGATTCTCTCATCTAGATAGAAGCGATTATCTGCAGAAACACGATGAATCAGCGGACACCCTACTCTCCCACAGATACAAAACTATTCCTGCGTCTAGCCCTGCGTCTGGTGTTTGTCAATTCCATGGTCAATCACAAAGTTAGTAGTTATTAGAAAGGTTCCAACTTGTAAAATAAAACTATTGTCCTGAAAGAAAAACAAAGTCATTCACAAACAGCTGAGGGGACACAAGTACAAAAACAATGTTCACCCCACTGGACATCATGTCTGATGTCATTCTGTGTTTGTCCCAACATCCAAAGCACATAGCATCCACGGTGTCATAGGTCCAGAATATTTCAAGACAGCTGTTAAGCTTCTGGGCCATTCAAAACATCAAAAAAATAGAGTTGATGGTCATACATAAAACACGGTATTTACTATTACAGTACAACGTGGCAGTGTAAACTATTGTGGCTATTTTTTTTAGCCACTAGAATAAAACAAATTTATATGTTATGGTATGGTAGATCCCAAAAAAAACTTGTTTCTCATTTACAAGTCATTTCACAGACATACTTTTCACTTATCTGGACTGCAAATGCCTCACGCCTCACCCATTTGATACCATTTTGTTCCCAGTAAAATATTCTGCTTATTTCGTATTGAATTAAAAACCATCTACTTTAGGAGTGGACATATTGACCGTGATGAGTGCTATACAGTGTGGAATATCTTGTCCATGTGGGCAATGCAACAAACAAGCCTGAATGATAACTTTGTTGACGAAACAACTCAGACTTAAACTTCAGGGTAGATTTAAATTCCCCATGTCTGGCCTAAAGTGTGTTTTTGGTATATCAAATACCAAATACTTCCTCATTTTGCAGTAGAGACCCTGCAGAGCCCCTTCAATGACCTCTGTTGGTTCCCAGCCAAAACCTTAAGAATCAGCTGTTTCAATATGTGCCTGTGGGTCTGTTGACAGCAATTTTATGAAATGGCACTGTGAGATTTAAGCTGTCACTGGCCATTGTTACTTCAGCCACTGTCCCTGTCAGCTGTCAGGGGTTTCTGGGCATCAGGGGGAACAGAACCATGACTGAAGCCTCGCAGACTAACTCAAAGCTCTCTGTGCACTGGATTGAGAGACAGCTGTAAACACTCTTGAGCAATAGCACTGACGTATGATGTGCATACAAAAACACACAGACTCACAGTCCACTGTCAGTTATCAGTGAAGTGTGGTGTTTTGGGACACTAGATTTCACATCTTATAATGTGACTGACACCCTATCGATTTCTTTACAAATGCATAAATTGGCTGCAAAAACTTTTAACAATTTTAATTACTTAGCTAGTGCAATTCAAGCATATTAAATCTTTGGTGTGAAATGTCATATGGTAAGCAATGGATTGAGGATTGAGCTACATCATAAATTGCAAGCTTTTTTTCATTATGGAATCTGTGGAAAGTTAATTGAACCCAACCCTGGTGGCTCACATGATGCCCTAAATTACTCTCCATGCATTAATCAAAAGGTCTCGATCCCTCATTCTTGGCCAGCTGGCTATTTCAGAGCAAAGCCAACGCTGCAGAAATCAAGACAGTGTGAAAAGAAACCATATAATCCAAGCAGCTACTTCCTTCCACCTCGAGGATGAGCTCTGATTAACCACAGCCTCCTAAGTGTGTCAGTTCTCAGTATGAGGAAAAAGCAGGTGTGAAAAAGAGGAAACAAGGCAGAAAGACAGACAGAGAGACACAGAGAGAGTAAAAAGCAGAAGAGTAGGATTGACAATGAGAAAAGTGAAATGGAATCCTAAATATGGCAGTGGCTCCATAGACTGGAGAATAAAACTATAGACGCACAAATTAGTGACAAATTCCGCTCGCTTTTTCCACTCACGTTGTTTGCCACTTGACAAGGAGTGTGTCCTGTCAACCCAGGACTCTCCCCTGACTTGTCAAGCACCAACACAAAACTCCCTAGCCTTGTCAACTGCCAGGGCAAATGAGATAGTCGGTTGATCTAATGGAGTGTTTGTATTACCCTCACATTTGTACCCTCATGCAACCGAGAAGCTCCACTGCTCTCTCTCAGCTGTGCTATTGAGGGAAGTGTTTATGTGGCAATCAGGGTTTAACTATGCCCTCAGATGCCTGAATTAATGTAGCTCTCTCGCCACCAGATGTAGCTGCCATCTGTATGGTGTCAGCAGCTCAGTCTGAACATGTTCTGCCATGTCCTTGTTGACAGTGGCAGCCTAGCAAGTTTGTCCCTTGGGCTATAATTTGAAAATGTGTTGTGTTCCAAATATTATATGTTATGAACACTAAGCCATGCTGGTGGCTCTGTCGGGCTGTAGTTAGGCAACAATAGCTAGCTAGCAGTAGAATGCTAACATGCTCAAAGAGACAATGTAAACATGCAGGTCTGGCTCTGTTTTAGTGTGGTTTAGGACGTATCTGTCTGGTAGAGACTATTTTATCTCCCTTGGTAAAGACTCCTCGGCTTACACTAGCATAACATTTGGGGTTCCTCAAGGTTCCATTATTGGACTTGTGTTGTTTAGTCTTTATATGCTGCTACTGGGAAATATCATCAGAGAACATGGGATTCATTTTCATAGCTATGCTTATAATAACGACAACTGTACATTTATTTATCACCCAATGGCAGTTGCCCTCTTGTTAAACTGATTTAATGCATTGATCAACTTTTTGATGTCGCATAACCTTTCACAATTGAACAATTGAAAGATAAGACAGAGGTTTTCATTTTTGGAGAAAAAGAGAGATACTGTGCAATAACTTTAAATCCTTGGTAGAATTTGTCAACCCAAAAATCTTAGCATGCTTCTAGAATCTCAAATCAGGAAGCTCACTAAAACTACTTTTATCACCTTAGAAATATTATTTAAGTGCAGCCGTTTCTCTCCCAGTCAGATACTGAGAGACTCAAGCATGCTTTTATCACCAGCTTGATTACTGTAATGCGCTCTTTTCTGGAAAGTTATAAATAAACTATAGATCATTCAGAATGCAGCAGCACGTGTACTGAACAAAACCAATGGGAGTGCACACATCTCACCCATCCTCAAAGTTTTAAAATAGACTTTAAGATCCTTTTATTTGTGTTCAAATCACTCAGTGGACTAGCGCCTAATTACCTGTCAGACATGCTCTCAACATATGGTCCTCCAGATGACTCAGGTCCCCTGACACTGGCCTTTTATTTGTTCCATAGGTGAGGACAAATAATTACGAGGAGCAACACTATTGTCATTTTTCCATTATATGGTACCTGCTCGCCTCGCCTCGATTCTACTCGCCTTTTTTGGTTTTCCATTACGAAAAAAAGTCCCTGGTACCTGCTAACAGGTACTTTTTTAGCACCTCCATCGAGGTTCCAAGTGAGCTGAGCCGATACCAAAAGGTCACGTGAAAGCGACAGATGGGGGTGTTCTGAACAAACCCGCCATTTTTAAATAGTTTAGCCAGCTGTGTTTTTTTGCTGCCTCCAGCTTCATTTGAAACAAAATGTGTATTCTGGCTGTGGCAACAACAACACACCTTCGACCACGCTCACCACACGCATGAGGTGGTACTAAATCTGCAATGGAAAAAGGAGGACGGGGCAAAAATGCCATTAGTGTCTATGGTCCTCCTGAGGGCATCACAATCTGTGAACACTTTAAAAGGGACCTTAAAACAACTTTTTAGTTTAGCATTCTCTTAAAGGTCCAATATGTAATATATTTACTGTAATAAATCCGGAAATGACCACAATGCATCATCAGATATTAAGGAAACATGTTAAGTTGAAACACTTATACTTACAATAACAATGCTAACGGCAGTATTTTTTCCTATTGAAATTTCCATTCCGTGACGGAATTTCTGTTTGTGTTTTGGCCAGGTTGCCCTGCCATCAGGGTTGCCAGATATACCTGTAAAAAAGTCAACCCACCGTGCTACAGCTGTAACGTTGGCATGAAAGCAGCAAACAAACAAACGGGATCAACAGAGATAAATTCGACCCAACCTAAAAAGCCCTGACATGTTTCCAACAGTAAATATTGGACATGTACAGTATTTGATAGATGGAGACAGCTTTGAGCCCAAAAGGATGCCGAGTTGGCTAATTTCCTCCTGAACAGGTAAGCATTAGCTTCAGGCTAATTTATCATGGCTACAAGGGATGGGCATTTTATGTAATTTCAACATTTGTGTACTTACATTGAATTATATAGCTAGAGTACCCGAGTTGGTTACTCGCTAAAAACAAATGAGACACAGCCAGTAAAGTGATCCCGACTGTTCCTGGCTAACGCCACCATGCTAACCCTGCTAACATTACCAGAGGACCAGGCAAATGGGCCACAGCTGTTTACAACGTGTAGCCTATTTAGCGGCGGTAGCTGACAATGGTGAGTCAATGACTCTCAATATAGCCAGTATCTAACGTTAGCTACTCCACTGTGCTGTGAAGTAATGTCTGGCTATGTGAGAGAAGCGTCTATCAACATTGTTGTGGATGCTTCTTAAGTGCGCTTTGGCAAAGCGAGACTATGGATGCTGCTGTTTCAGCCTGGCAACCTCCGTGAACTTCTGGGGAGTCTGGGGAGCAGGTGGGCGGCAGAGACGATTCTCCAGTATTTTGAAATTGTACTGCAGTAACTACTTTAAACACTAGCTGTCAGTATTACATATTGCACCTTTAATCTTTTTTTAATTTATTTTCATTAATTGCTGTATTTTACTTGTATTGTTGTAGTTTAATTGTATTGTTGTATTGTATTGTTAAGCACTTTGTATTGCAATTTTGCACGAAAGGCGCTATATAAACAAGTATAGTTAAAGGTACAATATGTAACATTTCTGCATTAAAATGTCTAAAAACGACCATACCTACGACCTATTTTTTTGAGATGTGTAGTTACACTCTCCCAAATGTTTCCACCAAACTTCAAACCCAGAGAAATCTGTTATTTTATTTTCAGACACGGCACATTTCCTTTCCTTCCTAGTTGCCCGTCAGTGGCGTTATATAACCTTTCACCCTCTAGTTCCTCGTAACTTCCTTCAAAACACAGCACCCAGATGATACGTTTGAGCGTAATTGTAAATCATACAATGTCACAGAAAGAAATACTCCTAACCATAATACTGCTTTTTCTGCCACACAGCATCATTTTGTGATTGATAACATGCCACTTTGCAACACAGTAATACAGCAGATATCTTATTTATTGATACATATCAATATCGATCCAGTTTAACGTTACTACAATGTGTTGGTTGACAAGTAGCTAACTTAATGCTAGCTAGCTAATGCTTGGTGGATGACATACGGTTACCACATCGTTCAACATGCTCATAAAGTTATTGGTAGCATGATTGTTTTCACCACGTATAAAAGCAGCGCTGGGCTAACCCACGAATGAGTTTACCAGTAATGTTAACGTTAGCTGTAGCTATATATCGACGACTAATCTAATGCTAATTTAGCCAGCTAGCACCCGGTCTGTCTTCTGGGACAGCTGCAACACAGCCGGGATATGTAGCTTAGCCCACAGACAGCCAACAGACAGCCACCATTACAGCAATCCATACAGTATAAGTACTATACAGCACTTAACTCCGGTGCCGGGTGCTTACGACACTAACAGCAGTTTAATGAAGCGTCGGGAAACAGACCATATCAGACCCAGATCCGAGTCGCAATAGCGGCCATCCATAGCTAGTGTTAGCTGTGTCTCCGTTAGCGCTAGCTACCGGTGTTCGTGCCGAAAAATCTCCTCCCTGCCGAATTTCTCACCCCTTTGCGTTTAGCTGTCTTTACAGTTAGCTAAATTAACCCGAGTGAAGGGGGGAGATCATTCTGGACAGCTTGGAGATGTCCTGCTGCTGAACATCGGCCATCGGCCGTCCTCGGCTCGCCGTCCCGGGAGATTCCCCCGGCAATCCCCACCCACACCAGTCTCTCAGCCTCGTTGAGTTGCTAGCTAGCGTTACAACAAACCCCGTGAAACTATCCAAAAGGTGACAGTGACATGTGAAATATATTGTGATAGTCACTGTGATTTTAGCTGCTGGCTAACGTTAGCTTGCTGGCTCACTAGCTAGCTAACTGGTCAGCTTCCAATACAGATAGAATCAAGAAAAACGTAATTATGTTGGGAAAATGCCGCTATGTTATTAGAATGACATGAATAAAGTGTAATAAAGTGAATACATTTGAATGGGTGGCTAAACTTGTCCGTGAACAGATGCATTCTAATCAGCGAAGTTGTTTACAACTCCCATAATTCCACGCAACTTACCAACGTCATCAAAAGTCTGTGTTTACAATCCATTGTTTTGGTTGAGAGACCCCTAGCGGCAGAAAGTTACATATTGTACATTTAAAGCTATAGTGCGTAGTTTCTGTCGCCCCCATGAGGAATTCTAAGTAATGACAACAACACTGTCGGCGCGTCCACATGGCACAAGCCTTACCGGGGATTTATACCAGATGCAGAACGGCTGCGGAACGGCTCCGCTGCGTGTCATCTCCGTACTTCGCCGTCCGCCGGATTTGTTGCGGAACGGCTGCAGCCATGTAGTCACGAGGACCCACTAGATCTCGCAAATTTACGTAGAATAGAACCACAAAACCAACAGCAGTTTGTTTCCATCCAGAGGAGTAGAGAGGAAACAACTCCGTGCTGTGTTTTTAAGGTGTAGTGAAGGGAAATATGATCCGACATGAGCACGGTGTATTTTATTTTGAAAATGAACCGGATGTTTTATTTTGTTTCTGTGCTTGACTTCCTGTCCTGCACTATCTGCCGTGTGCTGAATTGCTGTGGAGCTCTCCGGCGTCCGGCAAAAATATAAGCTCTGCGTATCTGATCCGGAGGGCTGCGGACCGCCGCAGCTGTGCCGGAGTCGGGAGGCAGCCGTTACGCAACCGGTGGAAATACACACATTGACTTTAATGGAAACCAATTGACTCCGCCGACGTTCCGGAGCCGTTCCGCAGCAGTTACACAACCGGTATTAATTGGGGGTTACGTGATTGCGCACGCGCCGCCACCCCTCCTCAATGCAGTTGCTAGTAGCCAAGGAGGACAGGAGGATTAAAAATACATGATGGTCTCTTCAGAAGAGGTAATTATCTACACTCAAGTTTCTGCTCGGGAAAGTCACCGGATGACACAATCTTCTGAACATAGCGATACTGAGAAATACAGACGGAGTTGTGTGGAGCTGATGGTCTTAATTAGCTTTTGTAGTAACTTATTTGGCAATAGCTTGAATGTAACGGACGTGTATTAGTAACGGACGTGTATTAATATCAAAAAGTTATCCACCATACATACATACATACATGCATGCATGCATGCATGCATGCATGCATGCATGTATGTATGTATGTATGTATGTATGTATGTATGTATGTATGTATGCATGCATGCATGCATGCATGTATGTATGTATGTATGTATGTATGTATGTATGTATGTATGTATGTATGTATATATATATGCTCTCACAGACATAGACACTAACAAATGCACAAAAACACAATAGATGTGCAGATGAACAGAAACCAAGGACAGCCTCTTGCAGCCCTCAGGCTGCGAGTGGAAAGGGCAATATGTGAGCCTTTGCTCTCAGTGTGGCTACTGTGAGCATGTTAGAGACAAGAAAAATATGTAAGTGCTGCGCATGACGGCAGACAATACTAAAGGAGGCACAGATGGACCTGTGATGCTAAAATTTAGTGAACATCTGTTTCTCATGTAACTCTGGCTAGAAAAAACAAGACTACTGCACTGCTATTATAGCAAGACTCATGCCTTCAAATAGTATGTAGACCACATTTAACAGGAGTACAGGCAATCAGCAAAAGTGAACAAGCGCATAATATGGACAGTAATATATAGGCTATTTTTCTCATTCATTTAACTGATTTAAAGGAAATGTGTTTAAGTCTAAAATTAAGTATTTCATTTTGGTCTAATGTCAGTCATTGCCAGCTGTGACTTTCTATCAT
This sequence comes from Gymnocephalus cernua, assembly GCA_023631565.1. Taxonomy (NCBI): domain Eukaryota; kingdom Metazoa; phylum Chordata; class Actinopteri; order Perciformes; family Percidae; genus Gymnocephalus; species Gymnocephalus cernua. Next base: position 15,118,713 of record CM042428.1, read on the forward strand.
ACTTATCCATACATTGTTGTACATCCAGTCATTATGACAGAACTCAAATTAAATCAAGTTATCTTCAACGGCCTAAATATAAGGATTTATTGTGCTATTGCAACACAATTAGAGTTTTCTTTTTTTAACATACAAATCAAACTGTCAGATGGTGTTTTTGAGTGTGTTTGAATTTAATCTAACCGGAAATTCTGCCTTGCTGTGTGTGTTAAAAGAGCTAAATCTGTACAGGATTGACATGCATTTTGAAAATGGTCCACTGGTTAAATGATTTGAAAGCACGGCATATCTGTAATATGAATAACGAAGTAACCTCTTACATGAATGCATAGAGAACTTTAACACAAGGTTCTGTTTTACTTTGACTGAAGACCTGCTGGGAAAGTGGGTCTAAAGTCCTTCTCGGATTGGCCACAAAGCGCTACAGAGAGTCCATTGTGAAGATGTCACACATTCTGTCTGCTAGGTGACAGCAGAAGTCCCGGGGGTTCAGGCACATGCAAAAATAGATCTGCTTTGATTGACGGGCCGAAATACAACCAGGGATTTCCATTGAGAGCTATGATTCACATATTTAAGGAAGAGATCACCCTGTGAATGTGTGGAGTATACACCTGGAGTATACACTGCAGTAATATGTATGTTGCAGTTCCTTAACACAAACACAGTCAGTACAGCTAGCTGTATCACATGTACCTTTCAGAGATGACGAGGACATGTAAACATGAGTTGTAATTTGCTGATGCAGGGATGTGGAAGTCACGTGAAGCCTAATGACCTTGTCAGCTGCCACAGGGACGGGTTGATTGACAGGCCTTTCTCTGCGACAGCTGCCTCCCAGACCCGAGCAGCCGAAGCACAAATAATGGCTCCCCTGGATTGGAACAAGAAATGTCTCGGCATATTTCATCAGCGGAGGGAGTTTTGAGGATATGAGGACAGTCTACAAGTTGTTGGCGTGGACCAGTCACCACTCACATCACAAGAAAGCAACACACTTTTGGGTTATGACAAGCCAAAGAAAAATCACAGCTATTACATCAGTCAACGGTCAGCTCCTCCTAGCCATATCCGCTACATCTGAAGCCAGGGAGTAAGTTATGTTTTAACCCAGCCATTCATCATCAGCTATATTTTGATTTTGGTCTAAGGCAGCAAATATGAAGCCATTTCCTCTGAGCTCGGGGCAGGCCAAACCCCAAGTCTTTTTCAGTTTTTGTCAAAGGCCTGAAGGCACAAATTGGCTAGATAACAGCAGTGTTTTCAATCAGTTCAAACGTCAATCATGAAGATTTCTCAAATTGTATTTTGCAGTGCTTAGGCATTCTCAAACATCTTGGCATGATACTGTTTTGTCATGTCCACAGCTGCACACCACACATCATCACTAATGTGTCCCTGGCATAAGCTCAGGGGTCAAGAGGTCCAGCTGAGAAATGGCTTGAAAGGATGACATTATTAGATCAGTGCCACTGGGCAGCGTGATGGCAGTCAGAGGACATGCAGGGTGGCAGCGCAGGGTGGAGGGCCAAAAATAACACGAGTGTAAATTTCCTGTTTCTCTCGGCCAATGAAAACACGCTACACTCTCTCGATCTAACACTTTGCTATCACGTTGTGTCTGGCAACGGACACCCAGCCTGATCTCACCAAATAAATGTGGTTGTGTCCAAGAGGGATGTTGAAATGCAAGGTTAACACTGTTTGTAAAAATAAAAATATGCGCTTCTGTTTCAAGTCTGTCCAAAGAAAAGAAAATTATTAGACGAGGTACTCTGCGTCAGCGCACTCAGACGGAATGCGTAATTTCATTCAAAGGCACATTAACTTTGAGACGGCTAATGAAAGAGATGGAAACACAGAGACAGAGACAATTTCAATTGGTGCGAGTTGAAGCGGGCGGAGATAGTTGCTAAGGAGATAAGTCCTGTGAGCACGAGGTGTGACTTCTGCGTCACTGACTGTTTTTCCATTTAGTATTCCTCCCTCCTCTCCTCCGCGTATCTCTGTCTTTTGTTCCTGCAACGTCAGACATCATGTTTCAGCACCTCCCACCGTCACTGAGGAGATGGAGGTGGGGGCCTCGCCTGTTTCCCTTTTTCCAAGATCACCGTCAAAGTCATGGCCTCACATGTGATGAGCGGAGGAAAATATTCCTGACTGTCACCAAATACATCTCCCTCCTGTTCACAACTAGTCAGCAAGTGTAAGGATGTTCTGTCAGCACATGCTACTCTGAGCATGCACACACACACACACACACACACACACACACTGACATGCATCAATACATATATCTGTGTGTGTTATCCCCCACTATCTTGTGCCGCAGCATTATGTCAGAAAGGACACAAACTCGTTTGGCCCTAGTTCACTGACAATACCTATTAAATATATTTCATTTTAAATTTACTGTTAATTAATGGACAAATTCTAGCAATAAAGCAACCTGAAAATCAATGTGAGATTCGCATCTAGGCAGGTCCACCACATTATACTGTAACATTCCTGCCACATGACCCTGTAGGTTATGATTCAAATGCTTTCAAATCATAGTCGTGGTCATTTTCAATTTATCATTGGCTATACTGTAGATAATCGTTTAATAATTTGGGGATCAAAATGCATTGAACTGTAAGCTTAAAGGTATAATGGAGGATTTTCCCAAATTTTAGAAAAGAACCGCCCTCTCCACTTTTTGAAAACATGCACATGCACAACACCCTACGTGCTCCCGAGAGGGAACGCCTATTAAACGTGTGCACGAGAGAGCATGCACAAGACTAGTTCTCCTCGTGCACGCTCTGTTTACAAGTTGCTGTCGGCATGGCTCATACTCAAGCCTACTTTCCAAAAGAAGATTTGCACTTTTTCCACTATGTCAGACTCGCTGCCGGTAAGTGAAAATCTATTTACGACAAGCATCTCTATAGCTAACTTTAGCATGCTACAGGCCAACAAACAAGCTATCGTCTAGCATCTAAGTTGTTGTTGTTTTTTATTGCTGGTGCGTTTAGAGCTTTCAAGAAGAGAGTCTTGTGGGATCTGATATTGACTTCGAGCCGGTGCCCTGTTCATCCCGACCAAGATCCAGGAGGGGGGGCGCCTAGAGGCCGAGGGAGACGAGGTCGGGGCAGGGGCGCAAGAGCCAACACCAGCCGAGAGCGGGAAGAAGGTGGCCTTATGTAAACATATCAGCAGAATGATTGACACCTAGGAGGACCAATAGTCTTGATGATCCACCCGGAAAAAGAAAATCCTCCACTATACCTTTAATGTTTTGTCAAACTGCATGTACAGTATGTTTGCACAGTTTGCTGTATAGACAGCTAAAGTTTATAGGGATGCACTTATCTGAACTGTTGGATAGGTAGGTAGTTGCCGATATTGACCTTATTAAGCAGATCGTATAAATGGCCAGAAGTAACTGATCCACATTCTAGTTGTCTATTATTCTCTGTTCATTTGCTGTGGAGCTAACGTTGACGTGTAAAGCTGCTGCTTATACTTGGCTTTGATACTTTCGCCGTGGCAGTGGGCTTTAGTTGGTAAACAGAAATTGTTGACAGTGCAATTCACAAAAATGTATGTTACCAAAGATTTACTCCATTTAGTTTTTCTAAATTTAAATTGAGTCATTTCTGCATTTCTGAGACCATTTTAAAACATAAACTAAGCTGATTTGACATGGTTAAAGGAGAATTCTGGCCAATTGTTTGAGTTAATCTTGATTGCTATAAATATGCGTGTACTTTTAATTGAAAAAAAAAAACAATCGGTGCAGCTAACACGGAGAAGCTGCAGCTAGGTGTACAAGCTTCCACTGAGCTAAAATGGCAATTGTCAGGGCAGATTATAGAGTGCCTTTGTGCCTCTTAACAGACACAAAATGCAATTAAAATGTCTGTGCAGCATGAACAGGGCCCTTACGTGACAACAAGATGCGTTGTCAACCCAGACATTGTTTTAATTTGCCTACCCTGTCTCGATGCTGCTGGTGGGTAGCTTGCCCTGTTAGCTGCTAGCTAGCTGTTAGCTGCTAGGTGCCGTTTTTTCTCTAAACTCTTAAAATCTGCCCTGACAACTGCCGTTTTAGCTCAGTGGAAGCTCATACACGTAGCTGCAGCTTCTCCGTGTTGCCTGTACCGATTGCAGTTGGGTTTTTTTCAATCGAAAGTACACGCATATTTATAGCGATCAAGATTAATGTAACAATTGGCCGGAATTCTCCTTTAAGAAAGCTTGACGAAGCAGAACAACAATGACTAACATTACATCATATTAATGACAAAGTTTTAGCAACTAGAGTTGAAAGATACTGCACAGACCTACAATGCTTAGCCATTCAGTTTTGTGAAGAAACAGATGGTGCCATGCATGGGGAAGTGGGTTGGTAAAGAAATGCAGAAGCATACGGTGGTGAACAAGTTGAATATGGCGGTGTCACTGTTGTTACGGGATCTGCACAAGCCTCTCTGGGAGCGGTGCACGCCAAAACTATGTTTTATGTAATATACAATACATTTTATTTGCATGGCTGGGTGCCTTTGTAGCCCTTCCAAAAGTTTAGTAATCTGGCTTGAAACTTCAGTGACTTTTGAGACTTTGCACGATAATTCTTTGCACAATAATTCCACAATGAACGCATATTTAGTCACTTTTCTTTGGTATGAAATGCAATGTTTCACAAGATGGCCAGTGCCATCTTGTCTGCTGACGCATTGACTGATGGCTGTGTTGACCAATCACATAAAGTCATATCAGGAAGGTGCTTTCTCAGCCAATAGATATCCCAAGCAGGAGGGGCTTATATTTACTGTGTGTGTGTGTGTGTGTGTGTGTGTGTGTGTGTGTGTGTGTGTGTGTGTGTGTGTGTGTGTGTGTGTGTGTGTGTGTCTGTGTGTGTTTGTGTGTGTGTGTGTGTGTGTGTGTGTGTGTGTCTGTGTGTGTGTGTGTGTGTGTGTGTGCGTGTGTGTGTGTGCGTGTGTGTGTATTGCAAGGTCCTGGCAGGGAGATAAAGAGAGGCCAGAATGAAGCCTGGAGGTTGAAATGGGTGTGATTTGGCCTACTGATGTCTAATAGCAGACAGATAATGCATTGGAGATGGCACAACTAACTTTTGGGATAAAAGCATATGGACTTTTCTGGGAATAATCTAAATAGTTTTATATTTGTTTTAGTTAGAGAGTTTATTTTTGATTCCCCTTATTGCCAATACTTGGGATAAAAAATTTTAAAAGCCAAAAGCCTTACCTATTATTGTTCTCTGTGCGGTTTCAATACATTTCTGTTAGAATCCATTTCCGTTTTTTCCGTCTTTTCTTTTGTCTTTATAGTTATATTACAATTTATATGTTCATGTGACATCCCTGCAGCATGCATATCCCGATAGCCAAGGTTGTCCTGAAAACAGTGATGTTTGTAACTTGATTGTGCATCACAGGGTTGAGGTTACACAAGCATTATCACACAAGGAGACCAGGCAAAGCAAAGATTGGGGGAAAAATGGCTTAGATGTGAGTTAAAAGGAATGTTAATGTATGAACATCTCAATTTATACTTCCAGATCAACTAGTCCCACAAAAAGGGTTTAGGTGAAAAAAAAAATATCCCTGATGTTGGACTGTTACTCACTCTGGGCAGACTGAGAAACTTTGCAATGCTGCATTTTCCCATCTAAACGTGTACAATTATTATTGCCATCCACACAAACAAAAATGCGGATTGCGACTGCCTAAACTGCAACGCAAGAGAAAATGTCAAGACACACATTACTAGCACAGGATGGGATACAAAGGAGAGGAAGGGACACAGCAGAGTGCCTCATTAAGCGACGAGTGAGTGAACTACGCAGGCTGAGATGCTGCACAAACACCGGGCAGGAAATGTCTAACCTCCTGGTGCTCCCTACTCTAATAGTCCCCATGATTTGAACTCCAATGGAGAAAAAACTCAGTTCAGAGAGACAAATGTCCCCATCAATTCTCCTCCAATCTAAGGGAAGTCTCCGAAGGAGCCACAGCAAGGACTTTCGCAATCACTCATGCCTCTCTCCCTTATCATTCACAACACCTTCCTGCCTGGCAAATGTCAGCGTGTCAAAGCCTAACCAGACTATGCAGTGCATGTGTGTTATGTGTTTTGTGTGTGTGTGAGTGAGTGAGTGAGTAGGGGGCATTGAGACATCTGAGTGTGAGATGGATTGATGCGGTGATGTGGAGGCAGCAGGATAGCGAGGGTAGAGAGGACAGCTACCGTGAAACGTCTCCCTGTGCCCGTATTAGTCAAAGCAATTCAATCTATCATCCTCCTCTCCACTCCTCGCAACCCTCGACTCCGTTGTCATTCTGCCCTGAAGACTGTGATGGATGGACTCCACTTGCTGTTCATCCCAACTCCACTAAAGAAGCAGTCCTGGGTAGAAAACACCTTGGACCATGAGGGCAGGGTTTAGCGCAACAGCACATTTCAGAAAGAAAATAAATTAACTAATTAACTAAATTAACTAAAAAAATACTTAACTTTAAAATTTGGATGTATGAATAAATGTTAAAGTGGTTACAATCAATATTTTTATATTAACAATGGGGCACATTACTGTACTTGAAAGAGGTCACTTATAGCGACAACCCCACAGAAAATGATCACCCGACTCTGCACTTACTATCAGCTCGTGTTAGCTTTTATTGGTTTTACTTTACTGTTTTGGTTCACTCTCATAGGGTCATTTTCGGTCGCAGCAGGCAGCAGTTACAACAAAAAAGGTTCTAAATAGCCAATGTACACTACCTGCTTAGCACGAAACAGCAGACAGACACAGTTAGGGACTAGCTGGTGAACATAGTGGAGCATTCAGCCAGTAGAGAGCCAGAGGAGGGCAAAACCCAAGCTAAACAGTCGAGTAAATATAGGACTTACATTCATCAGGTGGACACAAACACGGCAAAAGAATGCTAACATTTGCTCTGTACCTACTGGATGTGTAGAGAGCCAACTGTTTGCTAACAAGTTCTCTATATCAACTTAGGAGGTGATATGTGTTATGGTGCGTATTTTACGAGGTCAAAGTCGTAAACACGCCCCCTGACCTCGTATTTACGAGCTCGGAACTCATACAACCACCGAGTACCCCGAGTTCAAAATCCAACATGGCTGCTCCCTGTATCGACAGTTGTGAAACCTGTAGTAACATAGTTATAAGCACTTCTGTGTTATTTGTGCCACACTAAATCAGTCGTACACGCAGCGCTGTCTTCTATCTGTGTTGTTACGCGGTTTGTATGCACAAAAAAACAGCGTATACGTTGTTTAAACTGGCATTGCTAACAATGGCTAACCTGGCTAGAGCTAATGAAAACAATGAAAATCCGAATAGCAAAAAGAACGCATTCAACTCGTATGTGACGTCATTCCCAGTTGCGACCTCCGACTTCCGAGGCCAAAAGAACGCACCATAAGTGTTCACAGCTTGATTCCATTGCGACCAAAGTGGCCAAACAGTTTGCAATTGAGGGTTTCAATAAAATAAATAAATAACCAGTAAGTACTGATTTGGTAAGTTACAGGTCAAAAGATATTCAGTCATTTAGTCCAGGTTACCATATTATAAAGTGCATGTTTCGAACTTCCGGCAAATTTGAGATTTGCTCTGCAAGTCCGTCTGGCCAAGAGCCCATTCAAGCCCATTTCCAATTTTTCCAAATCGAGGCATCAATCACAACCGTTGAGGGCTTTACACAATGATGATAGCGCAGCGACGGCAAGCAGCTTTTTGTTTACATTCAACGTGACGGCCACCGAAGCGCAGCAACCCGCCCGTTGTCGTTGATCGTTGGTCTGATTGGTTGAAGGACTATCCAATTGCGCCCAGAGGCATTTGAGCAGCGTCCGTTGGTGACGCCCCTTTGGAAATGACCTGTGAATGAGCCTTCCCAGTCAACCAGGCTAATATCAATATTTTTGTTATATTGAATTTTCAGCTATATAAAATAACTTCAACTTTACAACAAATTGTGGCACAGTTTTAAGTAAAATATCAAGGCAGTCAGTAAGTAATATCCTAAACATCATGACATGATGTTACTAGTCAACGCTGAACTGATGGGACGTTGTGACTGCCCTGTTAATAATGTCCTCCAATCAATCATTTGAGGAAGTGTACTGATAACGGCTTGTGTGATGTCACATGGGAGAAGATTAAAGGTGAGTTATGACCTTTCCTGGACTACAGACAGACCTAATCATCTGCTGAGACTGGAGGAAACACCTCACTGCATCTTAAAATATTCCTTTAGTGTCTCCACCTGACCAGAGAGACGCTGAGAAGATAGTACCTCGCTGCTGCTGCTGCTGCTGCTGACATTTATCAGCCTGCTTTGACTGATGTCCCATATGCCACTCCTCCTTGAAGCCCAATTTCAGTTTCATTTTGTTTGTTGACAAATTTCATCAGCTCAGACAAGACAACAGCAGAGAGGCTGTGAAGTTGTCCGTTTCAACCATTCAGGTAGAAATGTTTGCGCTCGCTTTGCTCGCTCTCACAAAATAGTGGAAAATTGCAAGTTGTCTAGACAGGCGGAGACCTTGAGGGGGAGTTTGTCCTCTGGCGCGGGACATTGGTTGACCAGTTGTCAAACACTGCCCCCCAGTGGTGAAATGTGTAGCCTGTGCAGCAGAATGGCCTTTGTTGATGCCAGTTTAATAGCCTTTAACATACAGTTTTTTCCTTTGTTTCCTCTTAAGTAGCTTAGTTATTTTCTAGTTAAATCCTTGTATTAAAAGGTCTCACAGTATCATATACTATATATATATATATATATATATATATATATATATATATATATATATATATATATATATATATATATAAAATAACGCAGATTAATCCATTCCATATTGTGACCTTTCACCCGGAGCCGTTCTAGCCACCATTCGACTGTTAAATGCGTTGCTACAGGCAACAGAAACATGTCTGCATGTGTATGGAGCTAGATTTGTGTCTTTATTACATGCGAGAAAATAAATGATCTGAGAGAAAAAAAAATGTTTGAGAGAAAAAGTTATCACACTGATAGCAAAAAAGCATTTTATGAGAGAAAAAAAAATATTTGAGAGAAAACGTTTTCATACCAATAGAAAAAATAATAATATTTGAGACTAAAAAAAAGTTTTGAGAAAATGTATTTTTTCATAGAACATAAAAAAATATAAATTACATTTTTTTAAAATTATTTCTGAGAAAAAAGATCTCTCTCAAAATACTTTTTAAACTCTCAAATATATATTTTTTGCTATCAGTGTGAAAAGATTTTCTCTCAAAACGCTTTTCTTCTCGCTCTCAAAACTTAAGTCTTTGCTCTCGATTTTCTCTCATTTTTCTCTCGTGTCAGGATTTTGCTCTTGCTGTGAAAATAGTGTCATGGGCGGGGCCACGTTCCTATTGGCCAGTCGGGTGAGCATCGTCTTGTCTTGGGAGTCGAACTGAATCATTACACCTATCACGCCCGCTGCCAACTCGGAACTTGCAGACAGAGCAACAGCGGGACAACTTAACAATTGTCACCATCTTATTCATCATTAAATTCACTTCTGACAACATTTTAGGCGAGAAATGAACTGATTAGATTTCAAATATAGGCATTCTTCCGAAAATCGTTGCCGAATTGACAATTTGCTTCAAAGTTTTCGGAGTTGAGAAGATCCATAAAGTGACCGTAAAGCCAGCCGGATCGCTCACCGACCGCCAGTCATGCTGGAACACACGGCTGGAGGTCTCTCAGGATTTTATTTGGCCGTTGACGGATCGTTTGTTTAAATATTACAACACATATCCATCATAAGATTAACCCTGTGGTTATAATGCCTTTTCTCTTCGAGAGACTTGTTTAAATTATGACATAGCCTACATTAGATTTAGTATTTGCTCCGTAGACGGACTCTACAGCCCCGCTATAGTTTCTCTCCGTCCGCCGGTGTGTGTGTGTGTGTGTGCGTGTGTGTGTGTGTGTGTGTGTGTGTCAGCGGATCAACGAGGTTGTTAAGCCCTGTGTGTTCCATACATGTGACGCTAGTTAACACTCAACAGGAGGTAACGTTAGCCTTCCACTAGCTAGCAGCTGGATTAAACACGGTTAAAATGCAGACAGCTAACGCTAAGCCATAGACAGTTAAAGAAATGGACTAAGTGACACCATTGTTTTTGACGGAGACAAGTGAAGTCTATTAGAAGCACTTTTCCGGTGATAGCCGAGCGTTACTGCGCAGCTGCAAACTGAGCTTGCCGACGTAGATGTGACGTGAGCAACGTGTCTGAAAGTTGTAAGTCTTCTGGTAGCTGTGCCAAGAGAAATTTCAATCATCCCCAATCTTGCAGAGACGGAGAGTGTAGGTATATGTAAGGAGATAATATAGGCACAGGCTAATTATTGCTAACTAAAATGCTAGTTAACATTAGCAATTAAACTTAAATAGCTAATGTAAGTCGAAACTGCCTGCAAGCTTCTCCTGTACTATACGGTAATTCCTCTACTATGCGACAGTAGGTCGCGTGGTTATGACACAATCGTTAGCCTATTTTTACAAACACGTCTGCTACGGAGCCATAACGTGAGTTACAAGGTAATGGAGCCTTTTATACATTGTCGTGTTTCTTTAGAAATAAACAATGGACAAATAGAGTCTTTAAACGCTTCAGATGTAAAGTTATTCACTGTCATAGTGATGCCAAAATGAATGGCAGTCAATGGAATGCTAACGGGGGGTGAAGGCTTGTTAGCATTAAAATGGCGCCATAGTGGCTTCGCTCTGTGGAGGCAGGCTTACCCCCTTGCGCTAAACGGTGTAAAGTTTGACTGTATTTCACTCACTGTAGAGGATTCCGACACTTCTGCAGCTGCTGTTGTCGGTGTGTTCAATGAAACTGGTAACCTACCATATTGTTGATTGTTATGGTCATTATTTGAACAGAGAAAACAATAATAAAAATAGTTTTTTAACTTTAATGTCACTAATGCTGATTATTCATTGATTCATTTGAATTGAAATATTTAAAATACTTTCACAGCAAAAATGATGTATGCGATTAATTTAGATTAATTAATCGCAGAGTCTGTAATTAATTCGATTCAATTTTTTGATTGATTGACAGCCCTAATATATATATATATATATATATATATATATATATATATATATATATATATATATATATATATAGTTCCAACTCTTAAAAACACTTTGTCTACCTGTTAGACAACATTTAAAAAGCATATCAGATGTGGGATTTCTGCCATTAGACCAAAGTAATTTTTTAAACGTCTACCATAAAACTATATGACACACACTTGATTCCATATTTGTAGAGTATGTTTACTGAGTCAACAGCAATCCCAAAGCAGGTTTTCACCTGATTGTGGCCTGAAGGGCATCACACTTTTAGTTGACACATTTAGCCAACAGATAGCATGGTAACTATCATTTCTGGCCTGATAGAAATGGTGTGTTCCAGGCATAAAAATGTATCGCGTGTGTAGCTTTGGCAAAGGTTTAGCATCTCCAAGTGCTTTCTAGATCTTTGTTGAAATCAAGCCACTTTGTGAGCCACAAGAATGACCTGGTCTTCCTCATGGTTTCAGCAAGGAACGCAAACAATGCTCAAAGGTTTGTTTAAAGAGGCCCGATGACAGATGTGTCTTTGTTTTCCATGAATCTGGTGAGTGTCCAGTAAGGAAAAACAACTAAGTCGATTTCCAACTCTTGTCTATATTTCCAGGAGAGCAGCAGAGAGAACAAGTTAAGAGAAAAGCCTCGAGGCACTTGTAAAGCTTCCACCCTGCTGGATTTCCTTCAACGAGACATGGGCTGCATTTGATGGTGGGGAATCCCCAGAAACGCCTGGATGGAAGATGGCTGCCAAACAAAGTGAAATTTGGTTCCAGTTTATATGAATCAAGGAAAGAACTATACGCCTTTGTTATTCCTCCTTTCACGCAACTGAACAAAATACTTACTTCCACCCTTTGAAGCATGTTGTCATGTGTGGATTGACTTTTGACCGAAAAAAATGTATTATCAGGTTTACCATTTGCTGACTGCCTCATAATCAAGAGTGAACTTGTTGTTACTAGTTGTTTTTTTTAAATCTTTACTTTATTTGTGTTCTCCTACAATGCTGCAATGTGAAAAGGTTGTACAGAAGAAAGGCAATATTTTAGGGACAGTTTGTCATGGTGACACTTCTTAAAGACTGTGAGGGTCACTTGATTTAAACTCTGTCCTACTTCCCAAAGGCTAGTGTAAACCCAGGGAAGCTCACATCTTGTATGTAACACATGTTGTCGCCAGGGGGCTCACTGAACAACCAGGGACAGAAATGTGCAACTGATTTCCTACCAGCTCTGCTCTGTTCTGTTGATTGTGACTTCACAGCTCCCTCTGGAGAGGAAAAGAAAGTATATCTCAATAACCGTACATTATTTTTATGGGTCGGTGGTATGGGAACCCATTAGAAACGTTTCTACCCCTTTTCTGTATCTTTCTTCTTCCCTGGCTCCCCCTCTTTTTCATTCCCTCTTATTTATTTGTTTTTGGAGCAGCATTTCAGTTCAGAATGCCACTTTCTGATATCATTTGTGTTAATGTGAAGATATTTTGCTCACTTGAAGGCGCGTGTGGTGTGCAGATGTCATTTTGTAGTTGCTTCAGGAGTTGTATCTGAGCTAGGGATGCACCGATCCACATTTTTTCACTTCCGATCCGATCTCGATACCTGAATTTGGATATCGGCCGATACCGATACTATTCCGATACCAGAGCTGTTTGCTTTAATATTATTATTATCATTATTGTTGATTTTATATGATGCTGAAATAAACTCCTCTCAACGGGCTAGTATGATATGGACGTACGTATGCATGTATGTCCCAAAAGGCAACTTGAGGTAAGTATAAGGTCAGAAAAGGAAGTCAGAAAAACAGGAAAAATCTCATTCTGAAAACAGATATGCAACTGTAAGGGTTTCAAATTGATTGTCATGTCAATATTTATTACATTCCCAAAATGTCAAATACTTGAGTCTTGAAATATAAGAAAAGTGCAAGTGTAAAAATCTCTCTCTCTCACACACACACACACACACACACACACAATCAATCAATAAAACAGTGTGTGAACAGCGCAAATCAAGCACACTGGCTCTTGTAGCATCAACAAATCAACGTTTTAAAATGTCAAATATCTGAAATATAAGAAAAGTGCAATAACTGTAAACATCTTACACACACACTTAGTTACACACATACACACACACACCTCTGTTTTCACGGCTGCGCAGCGGCTGCTCTGAAACAGCGGCCGTCGGGACACGATCAGCGGTCTCTGGGGGACGCAACAACGGGGAAATGAAACGCCACAAGCCAGCGACAACACCGGCAGACAGACGATTGTGAAAGTCCTGTTTTGTTTTTGCATGTTGCTGTCTTGCTCTGCGGTGTTTCCACTGTGAAGTATTTCCAAACAGCGGACACACAGGATAGCATCGAGCTAGCCACAATGCTGCTCATGCTATTAACCTGCTAGCTGGCTGCAAACTGCGGAATGGACTTCCTGAGCGGGGACGTGTCTCATAACTCTGTGTCTCATTGAGCCGCGCCTCCGTTCAGGAAATGTACTCCACAGTTTGCAGCCAACCAGCAGACCAGCCAGCAGGAATCACTTTTGGAGCAATTTCAGCAGACAACGTTAAAGTGCAGACATGGCTCGTGGTATCGGAAATCTCCGCAGGTTGGATCGGGAAAATCCGATACCCGAATTTCGCTGGTATCGGTGCCGATACCGATACTGGATCGGATCGGCCCCATCCTTAATCTGAGCACTTTTTAATTTTTGATTTATATAGTAATTAATAAAAATGTTTCAGTCATTTTCTTTAGCCTCTCTAAATTCGCACCATGTTTTTCTACCTACGTGATGATGGCTATTTGCTACAGTAGTATATTTCTTGTATTTCTACTATGGCTGTTATTTGATTAAAATATTTAATCCTGATTATTTGCATGATTGTCCATAGTTATCTCGCGACTAATTAACTAATTAATCGCATATTTATTATCTGTTCTAGTGTTGCTTTAAGGCTCTTATTAACATGGGAGCAGACAAAAATTATTGCTTTATGCAAATGTTTATTGTTATTGCAACAATCTAAAACAATGACAAATACTGTCTGTAATATTCTCTGGAATAACCTTAATGGTACTGTATGCTCAATGGTATGGTCAGTTGTCTCAGGCCCTGGGTCGGCCCTCCAACTGTTAAATAATCTGCTGGGGGGGGGGGGGGGGGGCTTTAGACACCATCTTGTTCTGGGCACGAGCAAAACACACGCTGGCCCTGCCATTCAGTCTGACCTTAATTTGCCTCTTTCACTAGATTTCACACTAGATTTGTATTTTCTTACTATCTATCAGAAAGGATCTAGTTGCATCTCTTTAGGAACTGATCGTTTAAATTGATTTACAAACGGTATCATACTTTTCCTCAGTAAAGATCCATTTAATGAAACCTGTGCTAGAGCTTTTGTGTTGATTACATTTCATCATTTCCCTCCAACCACTTCTCCCATCAACCCGCCGAGGCCTGGGAGGTTGCAGTTCTTCATTCCAGCAGCTGATTTCACTTGCACACATTCACAGCCACAGAGGAACGTGCAATCACTGAAATCTGCTCTTGCTGTGATTGGATGGAATGAAAACCTGTTGACTCTCAGGTCTCAGTGACACATGGTGATGAACAACTGCAGAAAAAAAAAGAAAAATCTACCTTTGCATTTCTACTTCTTGATTTTTGCAATATACAGTATTTGAGTTTTGTTTACTAGAATATGAATACGTCTCATTTGTCTTGGAGTTGAATGAGGGAGAATGCAAACGTGTAAATCTGGCAACGATACGATCCATATCCATATTGTCTGAAATCTCTCCACCTAATATTATCCCTTTGTTAGTCTCGCATTGCCAGACCTATCCACAGGGCTGCGAAGTAAGGTCTGGCTCCACTACACATACATTATGGGATGGGAGAAAAAAACGCTCTTGAAACTTAAGTTTCAGACGCAGCGACTGTGGCTCTGCAAATAGTCTCAGGGAAGGAACTTGTTTTGGTGGAACATTTGCAACCCGCAACAGAAAATGCCACATACATTATTACATTTATGTTAACCATACTGTTATGTGAGCTATTTAAATTGGCTGGATATATGGTTAAACGTCATTTGCTCGGCAACACACAACGCAGCTGATGTTCTGGAAATGTCGTTGATCCAGACTATCCCTCTGTTAATCCATCTCTACAGTCGCCTCTCCGTCAGCTCTGCAAAAGTTTATGCTGAATTGTCTATTTTACAAATATTAGTTTTGCTTTATGTGGATGACCCAATGCCATTGGGCAGTGATGGCAATGGCATGTGGCTATGAAATGCTCATCAGGATGAGGAAATGAGCTTGCCAGTCTGTTGCAGACTCTGCTAACATACTGCTAACGACTCTGCTAGCCTGGGCTAGCTAGCCAGACCGAGGAAAAGGTGAAGGAGATGAGTTCCAGCTAGCAAGACCATTTCTACAGTAAATATTGTACTTTTAACTCCACTACATTTTGGCTAGTTGACACTTATAATTACTTTTTTACATACAAAAAAAAACACATGCTTTGTTTATATAATGCAGTAGACTACTACTATCTACCCAGTAGTATACAAAGTATCTAAAAATGGCTCCACATTGACGAACTACAACATTAACATACTCTTACATGTATTTGTTAGTAATAAAAACAGAATATAATATATATTGTGCTATAGTAATGTTACACTTTGAAAGGAGCCATTCATAATGAGTACTTTTAATTTAGATACTTTAGGTACATTTTGCTGATAATGCTTCAGCACTTTTACTACGGTAACATGTACAGATGGTAAAGCCCTTTGTGAATTATGATTTTAAATAAAATTGACTTGACTTGAAGAGCAAAAGATAAGACATAGCCTACTGTAATACTGTGTCTCTACCACTAGATGGTGATCAAGATCTATCCTTTCTAAAAGCCTCCAAGAGTCTCAGATGTTTTCAACCGCACAAACTCAAACATTGTGCAAAACATGTACTTGATTATTGACAGAATGTTTTGGATATTGTCGTGCAGATTATGTTTTTTCCAGATAATGCAAAGTTTGTTTTAAATAATGTAAAATAATAAAAATAATTCACAGATAACACTAATGTTAAATTGTACTTGATTGTTTCAATGCTTTGTTACATTACATTTGTACATTACTTTGTACCGCACTACATTTATTTTTGACAGCGTTAGTTACTAGTCACTTAAGGCAGATAATGTATACATAATATAGTCAACTAATAAATGATGATGTATTTTTATGGATTAGTCCACACGGAAGTATATGAAGTAGTTAAAAGTAGCATGAACACATCAATGCATTAATACATGTAATCCAATATACATTATTCTGAAATGGGACATTCTGCATAATGAGTGCGTTTGGGAGTTGAAGCACATTTGTACTTTTACTTAAGTTTTGAATGAAGGACTTTTACTTACACCGAGAATAGGATTACTTCTTTCCCCGCTACATTGATACAGTCAGATGCGTCCTTTTCCATCCCACTGCCTCTCGCTGCGCCTTGCCTCCATGCTTTGTATCCTCCTGCTGCTGGAGGCAAAGATGGAGCTCTGCCTAAAACCCTAGTGGGTGTTTGACTGCGAGAGGGGAAAGATATCCTCTTTTGGTTCTGCCCGACATGATGTGGCATCTGTGGGTTGTGTAACTCAAGTGGAAGGGAATTAAGAAGAAAATAGGTTCAGGGGCTCTAAAAGCAGTCACAGAGAGTTCACATGTCTCTCTGTATCGAAGTGAAAATGTTCAATCTGCACTTTGATGTTGGTGCTCTGCGGCCAGATTACTTTAATGGCAATACAGTTGTCATTGTCTAGAAAATCTACACGTGTAAGCACAAATGTCACTTGTTTTATGGACAGGTTATTCGTGGACCAGTTATTACGACAGTCTTTTTACAGATGAATATTTATATTAATCAATAAATTAAAATCAGTTTCTTTGCAATTAACTCAGCGTTTAAACACTCCTCACGTGTAGTGCAACATCAGGGAGGTTTTGGGGGAAATTATTCATCACCAACACCCATAACTAAGCAGTTGTCTGTCCTTGAATAATGGCTTCGGTTTAAAAAAAATCTTCAAGTATCCTGCCAAGCCAAAACATGTGGATCAAACTTGGTTATTATTTACAACCAAGGTCCCTGCAAGGCCCATATTACCCTCTCAGTCTTATTTACTGTACCTGCTGGGCTGTATTAGGCAAAGTCTGAGTCCAGTTAGAGTTGGATGTAATTCTCCGTATACTCCGAGCCCAGATGTCCAGATTTCTTGGACGCATTAATTCATCAATGCAGGGTAAGGGTCTTTTAGCAGTCTGTGCTGCATTAGCCACTGTCTCGTAACTCTCTTAAAATCTGGCTCCTGGGGTCGAACGTTTGAGCTTCTTGCCAATTAAGGGCGGTTGTATGGTAAGCAGATCCATTCCTCCTGTGCCCGGAGGAATCACTATGTCTTATTTCATTATAATTCCACTCTCCATCATGTTTCAGGAGCGGGACATGATGTGAATGGCTTGTGACAGTTCTGACCCATTTGGAGGCCTTTCCACACAGCATGAGCGGGTGCACACGTTGGCCTAAATGTCTTCGCGGGCCACATACAGTTTCTCATCTCGCAGCTCCCATTTTGGAAACTTTGCAGTGACCTCCTGCCTCCCAGACTGAAAGGTGAAGGCGGACATTTGCTGTAACACATTCAGACAGAGCAGCAGCTACCAACCTGATGGCTGGTGGTCACACCTGGAAAACACACCATGCTGCAGGCTGGACACGTACTCTTTAGTATACTGTACCAGTTTATAATAAGGCATGCTTGTTTATTTTCAAGTCTATATTTTTTTTTCCAGTTTTCAACAGTGATCCAGAATGAAAATCTGTAGAATTTAGTGGACTGTTTTTCTCCTCAGCATGGAGATGTGTTAACATTCTGAGTTTTATTTTATTTCTTTTTAAATCAGAAAATTCTGCCTTTGCAGATTCCATTTGGCCCTGTATATAGTAGTTGTAATAGATGTATTACGTTTTTTTTAATTAATGTTAATAAGCATTTATTAATGCGTCAAAAATCCTTAATTAGGCTTTTACATGGACAAAATTTTTGGGCTGCTAGAAATAAACAAATCATGGTGCTTGGTGTTTATCCTCCTCCAGCATTACTTTTTAGGAACAGACCATTCGACCACTTAAAGGGGACCTACGCTCATTTTTCAAAATTCATACATGTTTCTTCCTAAGGTCTAAGACAGTTCAAAAATATTAGTAAACATGAACAACTCTCTCCTAAATCTACAAACCAGAGTGCTAAAACTCTACAGGGAACTGGGAAAGATGTCGTAGATGACACTGAGTGCACCCAGGGGAAAGGGAAATGTTCTGAGTTCATGGGTACATCCTCTCCTTCAGAACTAAAAACACTACAATAGAATAAAGCTCATTTAGGTATAAAAAAGGGAATAAAATCCGTCTCCATTTCACCGACTATAGAGCAGCTCCAGACTTTATACTTGATGACATCACACGTTTGAGACTTACTTCTCTGGTTTCTGGCTTTGAGAGGGAGTAAAGTAGTAGAGTGTTAACAAATACTGATCGAACTTGCCTAGGCCATGGTAATAACACATTGGGATTCTTAATTAAGGCGGTGTACCCCTTTAACTTCTGGGGGGGGGAAGCCTGCCGACCATCTGCACAAAAATCCACCTATTAACAATGTATTAACATTTCCAACTGCTGACTGGATGGTTTCATAGAAAGTAAGAAACCTATAACTCTGAGTTATTATTGAATTACTCATTTCAGGCTTGTTGTGGGCCAGATGCTCTGCAGCCGCTTTTCATTAGTGGTAAAACGGATGGTAAATGAATAATTGGTTAACCGCCAATTACTGATATTTCACTTCAAACGGTATTTTAACAGTGTTTCTAAGGCATTTCTATGTAGTCCCTCCAGCTCAGTGTTTTGCTGATTTTTATGTTTAATTTGCTTTGAAGGATTACTTAGTTTCTTCACAGGTGATTGTTGGACATGTTTAAGTCTTTATTTAACAAATAAATAATATATAAATAATGAAAAACATTTTGTAAATCAAGGACTGTATGTGGCTCTCAGCTATATATATATATATATATATATATATATATATATATATATATATATTGAAATACAATTTCTATATAAATAAAATGTATTTAAAAAATGTTTTTATATATATTCAATTTTTTTTCAATGTACATAAATAATTCATACTTTTAAAGAATTACTTTAAAAGAATTTTCTAGGTGGCAGTCAAACATAAATAATAATTATAACTTTTATTTATTTATTTAGCACTTTTTAAGGATTAAGCACCAAGTGCTTTCCAGATTTAAATACTTACAAAATACAATCAAAGAATCAGAAACCCATGTATGCATCTAAACATATTAAAATGCTAAGCATGATTTAAATAATCTTTAAATAATAAAGAGGAAATATGAAGTGACACAACAATGGAAAAGAAAAGCTGATTAAGTGCAGGTCATCTTGTAAAATTGAATGAAATTGAATGCTGATAATGTTTTTGAAAGGAAACAACAGCACTTCACCAAATGAGCATCAGCATAAGCTACTTTAACTCTAAAAATCTGTTTTATTCTTAAATGAATTACAAGAAATTGAAGCCCTGCTATAAGCCACCAGGATGCCCCAATCAATGAAACTATCTTCACATCACAGTTTGACATTGACTGCATTCTGGATTTGTGTATACTCGTCAGGCTCAAAGGAGGGCAGAATGAGATGGAGGGCTGTAGCTATAACTCATGGGCTGTATGCACAGGAGATGACTGCAGGCACATCTACACCTCCATCTAATCGCCACAACATTAACATTAAACCACAACAACAGGTCTTTGTCTGCCTGCCAGCACACCTTCCATCACACATTATGAGTTCTGTGCTCTACTAAAGCTGGGCGATATGGAAAAAAAAAAAAAAAAATCAAATATCCCGATATTTCTGACCAAATACATCGACGTCGATATTGTAGGGTTGACTATTGATGCTTTCCCAAAATATTTACACGATAAGAGTTTGAAAATAATTACCAATAATGTGAATACAATGACTAAGTGGGTAAAGGCAAATAATAGAACAGCTAGAACAGTCACCTTACTGTAACGCAGCCTTTAAAACCAGGAAAAGACAACACTTGTGTCATATCACGATACTACGATATCCAAAATGTAAGACGATATCTAGCCTCATATGTCGATGTCAATATTATATCGATATATTGCCCAGACCTATGCTCTAGCTGGTCGCTGCAACAAAAGAAAAGCTGACATTGAATCAGTCACATAACACTGTGTAATCTCCCTGTGGTGTACATTATGGCCCTCAGAGCTCAGATTACAGGCCTCTCCCAGTTGGTTCCCGTGCTGGGCCGTGCCGGGCCCAGAGTCATCAAGGTGTAAGGACTTATGGGTGGCCGAGACTAGAAGTAGAAATGGTTTGGTGAACTCCTGAACCCCTACTTTTCTGCTTCATGGGGTAAACCTTTTAACACACGCGCCATTCTCCGCCGGGTCAGGCCCAGGTCTCCAGCCTTTCACGCGTCGGCCGCTAATGAGGTTTCAAAATCTCAGAGCAAGGTGACGGGAGTCTGACCTCCACTCACCAATCTGAGCTGTGGAGAGACGGCAGCACTGTTGCTCAAATCACTTGTGACATAAGACCACAGAACAATGTGCAGTAGTCTGGCTCTGGGGATACACTGAGAGAAGTGATGCTCGCTCAAAGGCTGAATTTGATTTAAAAAAAAATGTCTACGCTGCTTTTTGGTAAGTCCAATAAGATGTGTGATGTACGCTATGAGGCTTTTGTGGATTGAGATCAAATTCATGCATGCAAATAATAATAAATAAATAAATAATGACTCTATAAATGTGTAGCCTACATTTAACTACTTGTAGCATTGGTTTACCAGCATGTGAATCAAAATTCGTGGTTGTTATGGTGCTAAAGCCAAGAACTGTGCAGCATCTTTCAATATTTTTCACGTGTTCACTTACAGAGCTACAGCAAGTTGGCTTATTGAGTCATATTAGGAAGTTTAATGTGATATGGAAACAATTTTTATTTTATTTTTTTTAGATGGAAACAAATGTCTGTGTGTAAGAGCTTTAAAAACCCGTTCTTTTCATTTTTTTTTCAAATTCAAAATCTCTTAAAACATACAATAGACTTGAAGTTAGATATTTTGGAATGATAGGAATCTCTACTAGAATACAGTATTCTGCGAGACTGCTAACTCCAGAAGCAGGGAGCATCGAGAAACAGAATGACAGATAGAAAACTTGCATTTATTTTAGGCTTTTAAAAGCTGATTATTTTACCCCCAAAATCACAACCATTAAGCATACATATTACCTGGAAAATGCAGATGCTGCACTCTCTTTAGGTAATCCTTAAATACATAACAAACAAAATGTGTTTGTTCAGTGTTCTCTCTATTACTATATCAATTAGATACAGTCATTTACAATTTAATACATGCACATATGTGAAATAAAGGTAGATTTAACCACAGCAAATTGTAGGAATTTCACTCGAATCAAAAGCTGAGATGGCAGCTACTGTCACTAGCTCAGTAGTCTGTTAGCTTTAACAGGAGCTAAGCTGGTTTCTCTCTCCTCATCTTGATTTGATTCAGCCACCGCTTCATTTAGTGATCATCTGGAATGACTTTTTACCAGGCTGTCAGTTCATCAATATTGATATTTATGGATAACAACTATAGGGAAAACAAGTTGGACAAATCTAGTTCTAGAAACCCAAAATACAATGATTAACCTGAAAATGAGCATGATATGTTTCCTTTAACTAAGGCTAACCATGGCTACCACAGAGTAGTAGTTATAGGCTATAGTATATATTGTTATGTTATATTCTTGTAGCTCGGTTTTTCAGTTACTGCAAATTTAAAAAGCTGTTTCCACAGAAATTATACATTTCCAAGGCATCATATTTTAATATAGTATAGTAAAAACGGATTCTGGGCTTAACACAATTTAAAAAAAAAAGACCAAATAAGCAGTTTGGCTATTAGTAATGTTTAGTAAATGTTAACACCAATATTAATAATTAAAAAAAAAACATTAGTAATCATTATCATCTTCAGGGAATTTAGAATGAAATCACAATTTTTTTTTAAACTATTTCAACAGTTATTTACAGCGTTTATTTATAATTGCCTTTTATGTGATTTTAAAATTAGGCTTTATTACATTTAAGCTCAACAACTGTAATGTTTTGGTTCATGTCTAACAAATCTTACAGAAAAATCTGTATACACCAGTTATTTGTTTTACAATTAGCAGTGGCTACATTTTGCTCATTTGTGATACCACAGATTACTTTCATCATAAAATATAATCCAAATCAAAACTGTAAAAAAATAAATAAAAGAAAACATAGCAACATTAACATAACTCTATGCTTTCAACTAGAAGAGCAGTCTGAGAGCGCAGACCTCGGCCAAGACATACCATTCCTCACATGCAGTGTAAAGTTTCCCAGTGGGGAACTCATTTTGCTGATTATTCTGACACATGAATGCAGCATAAACGCCCTATCTCGCAATGTAAATGAAAAATGTGTGTATCCGCCCCTTGATTTGAATCTGCTCAAAAATGTAATAGGTTCTTGTTTGGCCCATGCTACACCCTTCCACCAAGTTTCATGAAAATCGGGCCGGTAGTTTATTCGTAATCCTGCTGACAGACAAACCAACATACAAACCAAACGGAAAACAGATAATTAACACACTACTCATCACTGTTTTATAACAGATCTTATTTTTTATTGAGGAGAGTCAAGCTGGGCTTTCCATTTTTAGAAAATA
The DNA here is from genome assembly GCA_023631565.1 of Gymnocephalus cernua. Taxonomy (NCBI): domain Eukaryota; kingdom Metazoa; phylum Chordata; class Actinopteri; order Perciformes; family Percidae; genus Gymnocephalus; species Gymnocephalus cernua. Next base: position 15,141,780 of record CM042428.1, read on the forward strand.
AACCAATGACAATATTACAAATAAGGAAATTGTTACATCATTCACAGGGTTACAGTCAATATACATTTATACAGAAATACAGGATCTCCCACATCAGTCACAGTGGTCTGAACCGGCACTGGTCTACGATGTGGGCTTTAGCGGACCAGGGGACACGTGGAGACCCCCTGTCTGTACTAGCCAACAGCCAGAGTGGTAGTGGGAGGGGGAGGGGGGGGGGGGGCAGAGAGGGAACACAGGGTCATGTAGGGGGACACAGGTGGCAGGGTGGCGTAGTGGTACGAACGTTTGTCCAACAGTGGGAAAGACACAGACTTATTGTGAGCAGCAGCCGGCGTTTGTCCATCAGCAGCGTCCCGAACACTGGAGCTCTGCCTGCTGCAGCATTCACAGACTATATATCTGCACCTGAAAATATCAATCCAGCACAGCAGTAGAGGGCGCTCTGGTGCTTCGTGCTGCATCCATCAAACAGGAGCCATTTTCTGTCCGCCACAACAGGAGACAGTTAATACATCCATGAGGCAGATCTCTCGCTCCGACCGTGCTGTAGTTGGGCGGTGTTCAAACGCAGCCCAGTGGGTACAGGCTGGCACAGTTCGTGTTTATGCACACGATCATGTAACAGTAACACCGAGACTTAACGGTTTTCCTCCGTCCTTCAAAAATTGGCACACGGTGAGGGCAGGACTGAGTGCTTTTTACTTTGCTTCACAGATGTAAGAGGAGAGAGTACAGTATGTTTTTGCTAAAAAAAAAAATTGCTGTAGGCAAATGTGTGAAACCATCACGAGAGCCAGGACCACGCTGCGTCTACTTCAATGTCCAGAGGAAAACAGTACAAAGGTTTTTCAACTAGAGAAGCTGGAGAGTGCATGTGTAGATGGCTGACTTTTGGTGCTGGAAAACTTAATAATAAATCTGAAAAGTAATGAAAGTGAATGTAACATGAAGAGCACAGATACCTTTCTGTATATACAAAGTTCCCAGTTATTCAATGGTCAGTTCTGTACCATGGAAAATCATTTTACTTGAATGAAATATTTAGTCTAATTTCAGGGAGGCGATAAAAGAATAATCACCACACCTCCATAAAAACTGTACCAGATGAACCAGTAACTTGGTTTCTATACATTTTCCAATAGTCTCGTATTTAGGCTTTTTCACAGGGTGGCCTTTCGTGTAAAGGAAGCCGGCGGCCTGCTGTTGAAAAGCAAGTCAAAAACACTTGAAACACTTGACATAAGTGCGTCAATTAATTCTCCCGCTACGTCTCTTTTGTGCCATCAAAATGATAAGATACATAAATACTTAATGTAGTGCTTTCAAACACTCATTCAATCAAAAAGGTTTTCTTAAAAACTCCTTCAGATAAAATGTAAATCAACAAGCTAACCCTTTAGAAGGAGTTCAACAAAGAGTATCCTCTTAGCGGCAAGAAAATACTGACAGTATGCAACATAAAGTCAACTTCTGCACTATTTTATGACCAGCAATAAGCATGCCTGCCCACCATGTTTAAGGTAATTCCTTGAAGCAAGTTGAAGGATAATTGCTTGATTAATAACTCAAAGTCTTGGCAGCGTCCATGGACAAGCATCTGAATGAGCTTTAATGGGACCGGAGCAGAAAACTCACCAGCCTTGTGTATACTTTAGATTCATTTCTTGCTTAATTTCTCACCCATTAAGCGTTTTTTCCTGACGGGGGAATATTTGCCGTACCATGAGAACGTGTACGGCCTTCACAAAATAAAACTGATGAGCTGTTAAGTATTGAAGAAAAGGAAAGGGATGACAGTCTAAAACACACAAAAAAAGCAGTCTGCATGTTGGCATTTGTGGCATTTAGGTCACCTCTCATCAGCTCTCAGCTATGACTAACAGCTCATGATTGTCCTCCTCCCAATTTCATATGATATAAAAGCTTCCAGGGAAATATTTGTTCTGATGTGTTGCACTGCAGATGAAAAACCACGGAGAGGATTATGGCGCAGAAAGGGATTAAAAATCCCTCCACCCATGTCCTTGAATTCTCCAGGGATAACGAGAGCCAGTGTAACGAAAGGTAAGACGACAGGGGTTTGCAGTAACCGAGGTTTCTCACTTTTTTTCAACCAGGGCTTTGGTGCTAAAGCTGTCTGTAGGGACGCCACAAAAACCCAGATCAAGCCTGAGAATGTGGTTCAAGCCAACATGGAAGCATTGTCCAATCTTTTTTGTCCGACATACTCAGTGGCATGCAGCATCCAGATAAGACAAGACACAACTGCCCCGCTGATGAGTGTCAGTCTGCTGCTGCTGTTGACGCTTATAAAGTCGCGGAGACGAAACCAGACAACTGCTGGAAGCCGACTGGGTGGAGATCAGTGGGAGCGGCAGACAGGTGGCCGACAGGCATGCGTGCGATCAAGGGACAGAGAGGGAGAATCAGTGCCTGGACAGAGCGGCTGTGATCGGGGTGCGGCCGCCCCGCTGTGACTGGACACACTGACCGATGGTTCACAGTTGGACGTCCATGTCTGGCTGCCAGGTCTCAGAGCGGGAGCCTGGTAGGAGCACTGCACCGCCGATATACAAAACACACGCCTGCTTCACCGCCTCCAGGGAATCATCGCATTGCTTCGAACTCCATCTTTTCCCACGCCATTTACCATTTACACCAGGTTACCGGTGGCAACACAACCAATGATTGACAGCTCTGTACGCACGAGACAGGAGGCCATACAATAAATGCATAAACTGTCTATAAAATCAAAAACCAGTCACAGGGAAGTGCTGTTTATCTACGCACCAACATGATCCAAAATAAACTTCTAAGCATTGATGGAAGATCCAGACTTTGTTGGAGTCAAAGAATAGACTCAGTGCAGAAAACAAAACAAAAACTAAAAGTAATAATAATAACAATTCAATAATGTCCATAGAGAAATTGCAAAAATATAACACGTTGCATTCTTGTTTTTAATTCAACAAACGCCTGATTGCAAAGTCTATTCATGACTGTGTGTGTGTGTGTGTGTGTGTGTGTGTGTGTGTGTGTGTGTGTGTGTGTGTGTGTGTGTGTGTGCGTGTGCGTGTTTGTGTAAAATAACCATGAGTGGTATCAAAACTTTAATACTTTAAACATAAGTCTTTTCAAAAGGAAAACTGGAAGAAGAAGAAACACTGAATATAATGCAGTCACATTATACTCTGTAAAGTGTGTCAAATCCAAGCTCTTACCAAACAGAGTTCTATTAATTGCAGCAAATCAAAGCACTGTTAAATGAACCACTCACTCAGCATGCTATCAAACACGAGTCCCGCCGCTTCGGGAGCTACTGCTTCTTTGTGCACGTGGTATGTGTGTGCGACCTGTGTGCACATACTGTGTGCACAGACGACACTGGAGAGGAAGGAGGATGCTATTACAGGACATACTGTATGTACGTGTGGACTCCGATGTAAACAGTAGAACCTGTTTCTTTTTGCGTGAATCTACGTAGGACGTTGGTTTGTTTTTGTTGTTTTTTTTCTTCACAAGCTATTTTTTTTTCTCCACAAAATAAGGAAAGAAAGTGACGGTGACAACAACTTCAGTTTTCCCTGTGGTCAGTTCTTTCTGCTTCTAAACTGATCAGTTACAACCATCTGTTTCTGAGTCCTCGCGTTACGGCAGGTCAAGTGCATCTGATATGTACAGTACAGGATCATGATTGGGGTGCAAAAAGGGAAGAGTTCTATTTGGCAGACTGTGAATATTTCACTGTGAAAGAAAAAAAAAACTTGTCATTTTGTCTATAGTGAGAGGAAGCATGGTGAGACGGAATTCTTCATCACAAAATGTCACACAATATAGAAAATTACTTGCAATGAGAAAAAAAGAAAACTGTATTTTTGTTTCTTTTTCTTTAGTGTTGATTTCACTGTGTGAATTGTCAGTCTAAATGGATGTGTTTTTGACATCAGTCACGTGTTGTCAAATGTTGTCCATTTCATGATTTTCTTTTTAATTTATTTTCTCTCCAGGGGAAACATTTGGGAGTGCGCGTCGGGTCCCTCAGTCTCTGCGGTTTGCCTTTCAGAAGGCCACAGAGAACTCTGTGACTCCTCACGATGTCCAAAATTAAGAAGAAGATGCAAGGACAATATCCACACCTTGTTGAGGATGGCCTCATCTCCTTAACTCTTCTTATTTATTTATTTTTTTGCCCTTTTAAAGGGTAGCTTTCCTACTCAGTTTGTCTAGTGTACACGCTTATATCATCTATAAATTTAGATAAACTCCTTGCCTTTTCTCAGGTTTTCATTTTTTTTTTTCTTTAAAAAATTCTTTACAAAATGATCAGAAGAAACAAACCAAAAAAAGAAGTTCAACATCAAATGAAAATTGGTGGAAGATTGAAAAAACGTGTTGCTGGTCACCATGTTTCTGGCTCCAAAGACGGGTTGGCTGTGGGCCCTCTGATGCCTCATCACATGGACCTTTGTTTTCCACACCTCTCCACAGCTGATCCCGAAGATGGATGGAGAGTCAGGGTCAGGAGATAAGAGGGAACTGGAGAGGGGAACGGGGGATGAATGGTAGCCTGGTGGGAAGACCAGACACACTGTAACGCGAAAAAAAAACATCCACTCCATCCTCCACACCCAGAGCCGCATCCCAACCGCCTCCCCCCCCTCTCTGCTCCACTCGGGAGGGGTCAAACCTCCACCGACTGGATCTGGTTCATCTGTGCCCGCATCATCTGGACGCTGTTGAGGATCTTCTTTTGATGGCCTGCTAACGTCACCCCAACCCTCAGGATGTCACTGTACCGAGAGACAGATGTGAGGATTATGTTACCACAGACTATAAACACTGCAGAATCTATCTACTGTACATTATCTATGTATCTTTGTGAATGAATCTATCTATCTATATATATATCTATGTATCTATCTATGAATCCATCTATCTACCTACCTATCTACCTATCTATCTATCTATCTATCTATCTATCTATCTATCTATCTATCTATCTATCTATCTATCTATCTATCTATCTATCTATCAATCTATCTATCTATCTATCTATCTATCTATCTATCTATCTATCTATCTATCTATCTATCTATCTATCTATCTATCTATCTATCAATCAATCAATCTATCTATCTATCTATCTATCTATCTATCTATCTATCTATCTATCTATCTATCTATCTATTTATCTATCTATCTATCTATGTCTGTCAACAACATAACATAATGGAGGCATGACAAAAAGGCTAGCAGAGAATAGCTGAAAAAAAAAAAACATACATGAAAACCAAGATGACAGTAAAGCAAAAGACATGAAACAGCTGCGTTGAGGCTAGGAAGCTTATATAATCACAGAAAAATGTTTTGATGCCAGTTTAGTGTATTTGTCTGTCTACTGCCTCATGCGGTAAACCCCAGCCATCTCATACCACCAAAACAAATGCTAAGAATTACTCATTCACAACATCTCATGGACTCCAGTCTATTGTAGACACAATATTCATTGCAGTGCTCATATGTTATATAAAAAAATACCAAAATAAATAACAGCAAAATCCACTCTGTATGGATGCAGTGGCATCAGCTCCAAACATAACAGCTGAACAGTTTCTTATCCTTTAGAACATTAAATTCGTCTCTCCTAATTGTGAACCATGAAAGTAATGACGCTTATTGGATTACACATTTCCATCTGTTGTCTTCAAAGAATTGAAGCTCGACATCTCGGTTGGTTAATCTCTGGCTCGTGATACTGTTGACCATCGACAGGAAATGATTTGTATCTGTTTTTTCCTACAGGTGGCATTCTTAACATGATTATATCTTGTGTGAAAGGAGGATTTCTCTCCCAATACTTTGGCCAACTAACCCCAAATCATGATGTTTCCCCTAAATTCTCAAACTAAGGTCAAAGAGAGGACTGCTAGACACATGGCAGGGAATATATTGGCCGTTGTTATGGCTTCTGAGCTATTGTGCCCACTGTTCAGCCTTGCAACTGCAGTATTATGATCTGCTAATTACACGCAGTGCAGCAAGCGTATTTTTTAACAAGCCAGAGGCAGAGTCTGGTGCTGGTTCAGGTTTTAAGGATATATGAGACTAGGCAAACCCGTTTTATGCGCTCGTTTTCCTTATGCTTCTCAGACCCAGAACGGCAGGAATCATCAGCACTTACTCCATGGTCATCTGGGACACCACATCAAATGTAGAAAAGTCAGCGCTGGCAAAATTGTCTTTGTACTGGCCCATCTTGATGGCATCCAGCCACTCGTCCACAGTGCTGAAGCTGGAGAAGTCTGGGATGCTGCGGTCCAGGAGAGGGAGATGAACACTGAGGACACACAAGCGGGAGCCGTTAAGAATAATGATAATACAAACTGGCACTCCTAAAATCATAGACAGCGCAGACCACCTGCACATGATTCAAACATGAATTATTACATTACATTTTCAAAAGGCTAGACAGAACTTAAGATGATCCCACTGGCCTTATCCATGAACCAACATTTTCCAAACTGATTCCTCATAAAGTGTATTTTCCAAATGAAGTGATAGGCTTCAAGGAGCCAATATATCCCCTCAGTGTCTGTGGAAAATCTGGCCCTCGGTCCTGCACGCCACCACAAATGAATGTACAGACAGGGATAATGGAAATCAGAAAAAACCTTTCACTCTCAGAGGAAACTAACACCCAGAGCAGAAACGCTTCGAAATGTTTTGTTTTGAAAAATGCAAAAGTGCTTCAATCCAGGTTTCGCCTGAAGCATTCGTGGGTAGGATTTGATCTATCAAACCGAAAGGCTTTAATTTACATAACCGCTCGGCGCCAGGAGAAATAAGAGACACTGTGTGTGGGGAAAAAAAAGTCAACTGTGCCATTGATGGCACTTTGGCAGAAGCATGAATTTCCTGTCAGGAAGAGAAAAGCCTTTACATTTAGCATTATATTGTTCAAGATATTATCCACATCAGTGGGAAATGATGCTCAAACCAGAGGCCTGTGTGGTGGGATGCCTACAGAGATGAGATAAAACACACATGCAGATCCTGCACAGAGATTCAAGGGCCGAGCAGGGAAAAAGAGAAGAACGCCCGTTTAAACACTAGTCTGCACCATGTGTTATGACTACGAGTATTACTGACAGTCAATGCGGACACAAGTAAATCACTTCAAACTAATTTGATCAACAGCCTTCCTGCCGCTCACCCTGAAGATAACGGGGTCATGGCCTTCAGCGTGTTGGGATTGCGGATCATCTTGTCGAGGTTGTTGACGATCAGACTGAACTTGGGCCGGTTGTTGCGGTCCTTCTGCCAGCAGTCTAGCATGAGCTGGTGCAGCGCGCTGGGACAGTCCATGGGTGGGGGCAGCCGGTAGTCCTGCTCTATGGCATTGATGACCTGCAGGGGGAGACAGAGATCTCTAAGGGTTGCTATGAGGCTCTACAAAGAGGAGACCGATTGATGGAGAGGAGAGAGTGGACGATCCAGTGGCGGAAGAAGTACTCATATCCTTTATTTTTACGTGTAAGTAAAAGTACCAATACAAGTAAAAGTCCTGCACTCAAAATCCTACTTAAGTAAAAGTACAAAAGCTTTTACAACATTTATGTTGAAATGTTAACTCTATGTTAGTACCCTACTTGTATTTATCAGATTCTTGTTGTTGAATTGTACATTTTATACTTGTACCCTATATGTACATATTTTGATTTGTGTCAGCACTAGGAACGTTTTTATTTAAAATGTGTCTGAATAATCCTGTAATGGACAAAAATATTCATTCATTCATTCAAGTACAACGTACTTAAAATATCAAAAGGTAAAAGTACTTGTTATGCCCAAAATTGGCCCTTGTGGCTGATATATTATTAAAATCACATCATTAGATTGTTAATAGTTTTGTATCAGTGTGTAAGTAGCATTTTGCTGTTGTAGCTGGTAGAGGTGGCACTAGTTTTAAAGCTTTAGTGCATAACCTTTTGATATTTATGAAGGTCTGTTACATTCAAGCCGTTGCCAAATGAGTTGCTACAAAGCTAATTAAGACTATCAGCTCCACAAAACTCTCTCTGTATTTCTCAGTATGGCTATGTTCAGGAGATTGTGGCGTCCGGCGACTATTGCGGCCAGAAACTCGAGTGAAGATAATTACCTCTTCTGATGAGTCACGGTAGGCTTGTATCATGTGGATGCGCCATAGACTTAATGTTAATGGACAGAGCATGTGTGACGTCACCCGCTGGTTTGTGGAGATCTGCTATGAGTCGTCGAGTTTGCCGTTACGGGCGCAGCCATCCTGGTTGCGGATGTGATGATTTTAGAGAGGGAAGAGTGAGGGAGGAGCCATAGACTGCTGCTTACACTCTACTTTACACTCACTAGCAATCACATCACGCCCACGCCCTAAAACACCCCCTGCTTTATCGCCAATTTTAAAATCAACGAGACTATAAATCAAAAAATGAACATCATTCTGTGTTGCAGAAGACTTAAAACTAGCGATTGAGACCATAAACGTATTATGAAAATGTTTACTGAGGTAATAAATCAAGTGAGAAGTGGGTCACTTTCTCATAGACTTCTACAGAAACCGACCTCCTTTTGCAACTGCATGTGTCGCCCTGTGCTGGAATTCAGAAAGCAGGTTTCCCCATTTGCAGCACTTAGCCAACCCGGATGCTTTGTCCATTAATATTAAGTCTATGGGATGCGCCGACAGTTTTGTTGTCATTACTCAGAATTCGTCATGGGGGCGGCAGAAACTACACACCATAGCTTTAACTACTGTATTTACAGTTTGGTTACTCCAAAGGCTCACAAGATAAATCAAAGGGGACGTGAGATTATTAATGTGGCAGGAAAGAAAAGAGAAGAAAAAGTTCTGTATTGATGTATTCAGACTTTTCTCTAAGCTCTGCTTTTTTTGTAAGACATAGAATACTTTTATTTTATTCGAATGGAACAGTCTGAGAAGTTTAAAGGGGAAAACGTCTCTTTGGTGGAACTCCTAACAACTCATAGACATCTGAAACTGGGCCCCAAGTAGATACTACTCTTTTATATTAACAGATCACAAACCAAAAGGATTGAGAACTACTGGTTTAATCTTTTAACAATATATTGATATTATAAGCTTATAATAAAAAAATAACTAGTAACTGTAGCTGTCAGATAAATGCAGTGGAGAAAAAAAGTGCCACATTACCCTCTGAAATGTAATGGAGTAGAAGTATAAAGTAGCATAAAATAGGAATACTAAAGTATAGTACAAGTACTGTAAACTGCATACGTTTATACAGTACCTGAATACATGTACTGAGTTACTTTCCACCACTGATATGGTCCAATTGATAAACATCCTCTCATGTTGTATAGAAGATATGAGTATATAATAAATATACCATCCTAGCTTTTATATGTAGAGTTTTGGATAAAACCCCCAATTTAAGTGGCGTTCACAACACTTGTGCCTAATATGAAGTTAACATTGGCACTGATGCTCTCTTTTAATTTGAATTTGATGATTTAAAAAAGAATCACACATAACACATTAATGACATGAAAAATCCACAATAAAGTCCGAAGGCTGATTTCCATTGTGGTCCTCTCTCTTCTGAGGAGCATAAAACATGAGCATCTGTGCCTCATACCATGTGGTAAAAACAACTGCTGCAGTCATTAACTGTGTGTTACTGCCTCCAAGTCCAAACTGTTCAATTATCGTTATTACTTAAGCACATGTAAATGTATAAATATATATATTTGTGCACAAATCACCACATTAGTTCTCCATGTGAAGAGTTGTTAAACACCAGTTAGGTCATTAAGAACATAAACCTTATTCCACCAACTTCACATTTCTGCCAGCAGTGACCCCATCTCTGGCCTTTAAAAAGTATTTAATGCTCCCCCCCACCCTGTCTCACTCTCTCTGCAAAGCCACATTAAAGATTCATCTGGCTTGGGCTGGTGAAGTTGTTGGTCGGGGGGGCACACAGAGGTGGTGCACGGTTAACAGAGTGAAACAACCCGGAGGACACTTGTGACGAGGACGCACAATCCCCTGCTCATTACCAGGGCCATTAAAGGAGCTGCAGAGTTCAGACTCAGATTAATCTCATTCGTAAGACCTCCAAATGAGGACCCCGATGGAGCAGAAACACTATCTGGAGCTGCTAATAAGATAACCGTCGAGGTCCTCAGTCCCTCTTAGCATATTAGTGTTCTCACTTTCAATTTGAAACTATTTTCATTATCTCTCTCCCCATAATTTGCTCTCTCCTCCGCTACCCAGGGGGACATAGGAAATGGAGGCTCCTCCAGTCAAGAGCAGAAATTGTCCACTGAGCACTGCCGTGCATTTCAAATGATCTGATTATGCCTTGGTGGTGAGTGTGGGGGAATTTTCATATAAAACCCATGAGTGAAAGCTGCTGTTCAGCTGTGGGAAAGCAGATATAATGACAAAATGTATCTCTGAGGGGTCTGAGGCTGTAATGAATGGAAGCAGATACATGTATTTGTGTAGTAAAAAATGTTTAAGGGGGGAATTTGACTAAAGTATTAACAGCATATAAATAATGACCATGGGCAAGTTAAATACATACATCCTGATTGGTCATGTCCCAGTAAGGCCTCTCTCCGTAGGACATGACTTCCCACATGACGATCCCGTAGCTCCACACATCACTGGCAGAGGTGAACTTCCTGTACTGGATAGCTTCGGGTGCAGTCCATCGGATAGGAATCTTCCCTCCCTGCAAACACAAAGAGCACAACCTCAGCGAGGGAAGCGAGACCGAAACCCGACCGTCACAGTGTCCTGGCTGCGGAGAGAGACACCGTTCATGGCAACAATGCTGACAGTAATCCAAACTGGGACCTGGATATAACAAAACCCCTGGGAGTAAAGTGTGCTACATTAAATACTGGGGAAGGAGAAAGGAAAGGACAGGTGAAGGGATGATGTTTTGTATCGGTAGGGAGAGCAGTGTGGGAGTGCAGTGCGGTGTATGTTAGACCTGGGTTAAATAAAACCAAATGGCAGCGCTGGCTGAATAGGATTCTCAATCAGGGCAGGTAATAGAACTTCTCATTCAAACATAATTAGAAAAGCGTATTTGAGAAGGCTGTTTGAGCCTGGTGTAGTCATGAGGGGAAGGCATTGATGTTTTTCTTACCAGAGCACTAGTGTAGGTGGGGTCTGATGTATCATCCTCCAGGAAGCGCGAGAGGCCGAAGTCCGACACCTTGCACACAAGGTTGCTGTTGACCAGGATGTTCCGGGCAGCGAGGTCGCGGTGCACATAGTTCATGTCGGCCAGGTATTTCATGCCTGAGGCGATGCCGCGTAGCATACCAACCAGCTGGATCACAGTAAACTGCCCATCGTTTTGCTGTAAAACCGAAATATGTAATGCGATGTCATTTTATTTAAACAGGGACAATGCACAATTAAACAATAACCTTGTATAAGAACAAGGAGACATGCATTGGACCAGGTTGTAGCACAAATGCTATTTTCCGCCCTTAGTCCCTGAACAGGTAGGTAAAACAATAAATATTCAATGCAAGTGAAGTACAAAACATCTGAATATAAAACACATTCACACCTAATTTACAATAATACAAATGTGCAAAGTTGCATCAATACAATTATCATGGGCTCAATCAATCATTCCCACATCCCTAAAACAGTCCCCCCCACCTCTCTCACACACACACACACACACACACACACACACACACACACACACACACACACACACACACACACACACACACACACACACACACACACACACACACACACTCACACTGTACAAGTTTGTTGTGACAATATCCAGCTTTTTGTCAAGCACGAAAAGGTGTGTGGTTGTGCTAATTGTGTGTAATGTTTTGAAAAAACAGTCCCTGTTTTCAAAGTAGTGCTTAAGCAATCGAAAAAAAAAAACAAAAAAAAAAACTGTAACAGTAGTGATATTAAAGAGGAGGTGCTACTGGAAATTCAGGGGCACCTGACAATACTGTATGTGCATACAATTCAATACTCTGATTTCAGTCAAAAACACAAAAACATAGTGGACTTGTTAGTGTGCTGAAAGCAACACAGATGGGGATTGTCTCATGTTTGTACAAGCAAAAGATTACGCCATCAGAATTTGAACAATGCCATAATCACATTTAAAACTCTTCACACAGTGGCTTTGAGATACAATATTAAATTGATTATACATTCGATGACTTTCTCTCTTGTACAGTAGTTATTCTCATTTATGCATCTCCTATTAACAAAATGGGCCACTGATAATACAAAGCGACTCCCACTTCACTGCTTTTAGTGAAATTATAATCATTTTATTTTATCATGTCTACTTGTAACCCAACCCACATGTGGCTAAAGTATAAAGGCTACTTTGTGGTATTAGTTTCTGTGAAGAGGCCCTGCAGGACACTAGCAGCCAGGTTTGGGTTGGGCTCATCTGGCCTCAGCAGGGCTAAGCTGGGTCTGGCTGGCTGTCTACAGCTGTTCCCCTCCACGGTTTGGTGAGGGCTTTGGCCTCGTGCATGTGGAGCGTCTGGAGCAGTGGTGCAGCTGTGCTTTCCAACTGTGCACACCTGCACTCTCCCCACCACCCACCACGACACCCAGAGAACAGAGGATTCCAGAGAATGGAGCATGGGAGCTCAGGGAAGGGTGTGGGGCAGACAAAAAAGGCCAAGAGAGGGAAGTGGAAGGGCACGAGCACAGCCACGTTAACAGTCTGCATGACCGCTAGCTCCACTAGCCTAGGATGCTTCTCCTCTCGTCAAGCTGATCTTCCTCGCGTACCACAGCAATTAAGCCAAATGCATTATTCATGAAAACTTTTCTCACAAATGCACATTGCCACCTAGAGTAATCTATGTGCTGTGTTTGCATATACCTTAATTGGAAATATTCCTCCAAAGTCTTTGGGTTCAGGTTAGGTAGAATAAATAACCAGGAGTTTGTAGAACTGTGTGAATCACGGTCTAGCATTATTTATTTCTGTAAACACGTTTTATATCAAAGACTGACTTTCATTCCTTTTACTTTTCTCTGCTTCCAGTTGCTTCCAGATACCAGTCCAGCTCTGATCGATCTATTTCCTTTTTTTCTGTCTCTGCCCTGCAGGTTTTTCTGCAGGAGGCAGCAGGGGAGACAATCCTTCAGAGCAGGCAGCTCAGTACAGACTCCACTGACCATTTTAAACAACCGCCCACCAATCACCTCAAAGAAGAAACAAACCATGCTCAGAGGCTTTGACACTGTCAGCAATTGTTGTCATAAACTGTCACTGCGAGGTGCCCTAGCGCAGATGTTCCCTGGTGTTTTGAATTCAACGTGCTGTCAAATATGTTTAGCAAACATCTACATATACACAAACACCCTTCACCGTGAGATCAAATTCCAAAAAAAAGAGCTGATGCTTTGTGTCTCCTAGGTCGGAGGCAGAATGCAAACAAAGACTCTAGTCTGAGCAGTGTGCTGACAGGAGTATGCATGTCTTCTTCTTGAGGATGGTTTTGATGTAGGCTTGCAGCACAGGGCTTAAAGCGACTATAAGGGCGGGTATTAAACTGGAGGAAAATTGTTTAAAGAGGCAGAGACTGTTTTTCGGGCAATTTTATAATGCTGTTCAATTATTCAATTACAGCAATTTACATGAACTGAAATGGTCCTTAATGAGTGCATTAACATGTACTGTATATATTACACATATGTATCCAAAAAACAACACCTTTCTATGGTACAATGCTATTGTACTGTGGTGCATAACACTGTTTAACAGCGTTTTTACTTCAGGAAATGCAACGGCATAAGTTCATTTAAAATGTGGCATTCTAACTGCACTTACACTGGCATACTTTCTGTGTCGGGAGTTCACATTACATCATTTGAAGTGAAACTAAAAATAAAGCTTTTTTTTGGCAGAGATAATACATCCCCAATTTCCATAAATCAGACCATAAATTGTATGCTCATTCCAAAAATGCGGCGAGAGCAATTAGCGAGGATGAAAGCATGCAAAAAAATGTTTGTATTTCTCTATCATCTCAAGAGAGATGGTGAAAGGCCGTGTGACATCTCATCTCATGGCCAGCTTCATTTTTAAACTTCTGACATCTCATTTTAAGTCTTGCAAAGTATTTGAATTATTGATTGGGGTCGGTCGTAAATGTAAAAATCCCATGAACTTTTGAGCTCTTCATATTTCCTGTCAAGTAGTGGGGGGGGAAAATAAGTGTGTGATTGCAATAAGCATCCATATACAGTGCTGCATAATAAGCAGTGGACTAAGTGTGCAGTGAATGAAAAGCATAAACAAGGTGAGACCCTGTAATTTTGTGGTTCATGGTGAAGATTCACGGAGAAAATATTAAATATATAGAAAAATGTCTCTCGTCAATATCTGACTGGTAGCTTGTCAGTTGTCGAGTGTGACAGACAGAGTTCTCAGAAACTCGCATTAAACCTTTAAGATCATCATATCATTTTTTTAAGGGGATCACAATAAAAAGCTCTGAATCGGGATCTCTGGGATTCAAAGCAGTGAAGCAGCTCATCCTGTCAGTCTGTGAAGCCAACGTTAGCGTTAGCTCAAGCAGCTCCAGTGCAGAACTTGCAGTCAGGCTGATCAAAACATTGTCTGAGTTTGCATCGGTTTGTCATTATCACAGTACCATATGACCAACTAATCAGCTTTATTCAGTAAATAGTCTGTCATGCCATAATCCGGTCTGTTAGTTGCTATTGGCCGCCTGGCTGGGCTGGTTGGTGGCTTAGCTTAGCGTCAGAGAGTGAAAAGCAGAGGCATGTGACTGTGGAAACGAGTCACATACGATGAGAGGATCAGCAATTCCTGAGCTAATTGACGTTTCCCTCTATCAAGTTATGTTATTGTAATGTCCGTATCTTTAATGTTTACCAAATAAACTGAGTGGCAACGCCGTCGGACGCTGCACCGACTGACGCTGCACCGACTGACAAGGGAACGAGGAGTTTGCTGGTTGGCCCGCGGAGCAGTGGAGGACACGACGCCGGAGTCGGGAAGCAGGTAGGCCCAAATCCTTAACTCCAGTCTGGCGGTCTAGCGTTAGCTGCTGTAGTTTTCAAATGCATGAGTAAAAACAAGCTCTGCTGTAAAAACCTATACAAAACGAGAGTGGGCAAATCCCAAGATTGGTTATGCAGTGACAATATAATGCCACTTTTTTAATATTGTTGATGTAAAATATACCGCTAATGTAATATCTTAATGAATGTGAGTCAAATTGCTCAGTTTTCCAACAGAACACTGGACCAGTTAACTGAGAAGTTGACGTTTCTCTGACTGACAGGTTTAATAAGAGCCCTGGGAGGACAAGCAACATTGTTAATGAAGAGTATCAGATTATTAGCCTGGCTCCGCCCTCTTACGTACTTCCACTCAATTTTCATTTTCCTTCTGTACTCTGTCTGGGTTTGCGGTATATTCTTGGGTTACCAGTCCAATCAGCGAACAGAGGGAGTGGCTGAGAATGATGACGTTGGTTTGAGTTGTAGTTCCGTAATGGCGGCAGTGAAAGATACGAGTGAAGCAATTCGCTGCTGAATATCCAGAAGTTAAAGCCCGAGCAAGCACAATCTTTGCTGAGTTTTGTTGGTGGCCATGATGTTGTGGCCCTCCTCCCCACGGGGTTCGGGAAAAGTTTGATTTTCCAGCTCGCTCCGTTAGTGGTGAAGGAGTTGGCTAAGGCAAACGCTAGCGATGCTAAGCCGACGTCATGACCAAACGTTAGCGATTGGATATGGCAGATCCAGGGTGGCTCTGGGCAGATCCAATAGTTTTAAACTTCAACAGAGTACCCGCTTTGAAGGAAGTTAACATTTGTCAATGGAGAGTGGCCAGACTCTCTGTACAAATGAAATGTACGAGAGTCTGGTAGGACCAGGCTATCCGATTATATCAGAGAAACCAAATAAGTTTATGCTTGGCATAATCATATCTTGTTTAATACAATTCATACCAGAGGCCTGTAATTTCATTTGTAGAAATCAGAACATTGGTAAAAAAGTAAATGACTGCGTTCTAGGTTGCACAAAGAAACAACAAAAACATGAGGGTGGCTTACTCTGAGGAAGGAGTCCAGAGACCCATTCTCCATGAACTCAGTGATGATCATGACAGGACTGCTCTTGGTGACCACGCCCTCCAGGTGAATGACGTTAGGATGGTCGAACTGGCCCATGATGCTGGCCTCGCTGAGGAAGTCTCGCCTTTGCTTTTCAGTGTAGCCAGACTTCAGAGTTTTTATGGCCACAAACATCTCCCTTTTGCCTGGGAGCCTCAGGTTACCGCTGCACACCTCTCCAAACTCCCCTGTGACGACGTAACATAGGAAAAAAGCAATGGTTCTATTCAACTTGGTGCATCCATTTGTATGTATGTAATCAAGTTAGACCCAAGCTATTTCACAGTGTTATATTCCAACCACGTTTCAGTCAGATTTTTCCATTACCTGCACCAATGACCTGCTCAATCTTCACACAGGATATATCAATCTCCTTGGCAAACTCCCTCACAGCCTCGTTGGGGTCCTCATATGTGAACGGATCAATATAAATCTTCATTCCTGGAGTCACTTGGAAAAAAGGGAAAAGCCTCTATAATATTTGATTACATTCTCTACATTCAAGCACATTAACAATCAATTCACCTTGCATTCACACATTACAGTACAATTCTGTGATTTGTTGTGGCTTTCAACCTTCATCAGGGTGATGAAGGTTGAAAGATGGAGGAGGTGGTGTAGTGTAGAAGTGGTGGTTATGACTAGTGCCTCATGGCTACTGTGTGTAGCTATTCAGCCAGCAAGACATGGTAGTGGCAGTCTTTTTAGCTGTGATAAGGAAGGTTAATATATATATATATATATATATATATATATATATATATATATATATATATATATATATATATATATATATATCATATCCTGTGAGTCATAGTGCCATTAACACACAGGAGAGAAACCTGGGCGCTATATCAGCATCGCTCAGCTCCACTCCAAGAAATAAATTGGCTCTCCTAAGCCCTGATGCCAGGTAAATTGGCTTAAGGTGGCCTTTAAGTGTTCAGGGACTTAAGTGTCCTGAGTTTTAAATCCGATTATTTGGCTCTCACCTCCACATCAGGCCTGAGGCTATTTGAATGGAAACTGAACTCATGCCTTGGCTTGCTGCAGAGCTAGAAGCGCATGTACACCGCCTCAAAACCTGGCACACTACGCTAAGGAAACGTGCTGCAGAGATGAACAGATGGAGAGGGTCTGACCAGGCAAACCCCCCCCATTACTAAAACCCCGACAATCTCTTCCCGAGCTGAAGCACTGTTCAACAGACCACCCTCCTCTGATGGCAAAGACCACCGAAAACAGGGGCAGAAGCCTGAACTGTGACTGGTGTGAGGACAGGATGCACACAGGACACATTGGCTTCTGCTAATAGCTGTGAAATACCAGAGTGTCTTACTGGCACACTTGGCACTGAATCACAGACTGGACTTCTTTGCACAGCGTGATCAGATTATATTGGGGAAAGCTGCTACCTTTAGAGTGGAATTAACATAAAAAGGATGAAGCAGGGTGGTAATTACACAATCAAATAAACAAATTAAAATGGGGTCATAAACTTGAGGTGGAAAAGGATCTGTGTTTTTTTTCCAATTATGCAAGAGAAAGATGGATTAGCTTTAATATCTTAGGCGGAGCCATGGTGAAATTACTTCTCCGCTTTTTCTCCCAGATTTATTTCTGTATTACTGTCATTTAAGCGCTCTGATACTGTACTGTATATGAGGATGGAAAAGCATTGAGAAATTCCATTCATTCACCAAGTCTTTTGAATTTTTATAACAATGGCAAATGGCTCATGTGGCATTAGCATGCTAATGGCGTTAACGTGAGTGAAGACTGACCTATTTCCACCACAATGGATAGTTAGTTAACTATGAAATGCGATGATGCACAGAACACACACTTGAACATTTGAGTTTTTGATGTGGTTAAATCCAGACTCCATCCGAGTGAGCAGAGTCAAACAACAGGCAGGATTACCCGCAAGTGGGGGACGGGCAAATGAAGCGGTGCTGTGCTGGGCCATAGCCAAGGACACCAGCATGCAAGGTGGTAGCCATGGAGACAGGTGTGTGAGGGAGCGAAGGGCTGAATGACGGCCATGGAGATGGTAGTCATGGAGACAGGTGTGATTGGTGCTGAAGGAGGTACCAGCTGTATGCAGGCAGAGAGGAGCGGTGCTTCTATTTACTTTTTTTTTTTTTTACTCACTGTGGCCGCTGGTGTAGTGCTGCAGTTTGTCCGTGTATTCTGAATCAGCCCTGTCAAAGCCACGCCTCCTGGGGGAAAGACAAAGAACTCTAGCTCCGGTTCAAAAAGAGAGAGCAGGGAGGGGCAGAAACACAGATCCAACACCCCCAGGTCTACCTACGCTAAGGATACATACACATGGGCAGCTAAGAAAAAAGCATTTGTTGTTGTTGCTAAACTGGAAAAGTAAGCTAGGCACACTACGCAAAAGTGTAGTTTTCCTTTCCAGTGCGCTACATTCATGCAGCTACATGAATTGTTTAGAATTATGGGTACATCTCACAAATGTATACTATGAGGTGGAGTACGTGATTTTATTCAATGGTAGGTAAAATGGTTATCACCAATTTTTATTTAGACAAGCTAATGCTATGGGTTGTTTGATGCTGGTGGTTGTGGAAAAGTTTGGTTACTTTACTGCCAAAAAAAGTGAGTGAGGGTACAACTTAATAGTTCTGAAGTGGAGAAAAGAATAATTTAACCAATTATCTATACAACAGAAATGTCTTCATCATAGATGGAGGGAGAAGGGGTATATAGCAGGGATGACCTGATGAAGAATCAGATTTGGGGCTGATACTGACTTTATTAAGCAGAACTGGTATCGAGCAGGTTCTTTTTCTGTCATTATGAAATTCATTTTTACATTTTTCCCACCAACTCAGTTTTTCATTCCACAGCAGTCCCTGGCCTTTTACACTCCATCTTTTGTATTCAACACCAGCTTCACCACACTATGTCCTTTAACTTTGTTACAATTTAAATTTTAACAGCTTGACAAGGACATATTCAAATATCTATAAAAGTTATGTGATAGGACCATCACAGTGCATTCAAACTTTTTTATTTCTTTGACTGTTTGACGTACTCATTGATGTTGTCCTGGTGATGTTCCTAAAGTATCCCACAATGCAGCACACAGCCCTATAGTTATTAGGCCGTCATTATTTAAGACACAAATATTCTGGTGGGAATCTACAAACGGAATGCATACTCAGAAATTCATCTTGTACAATTTCTTCTTTGAATCAAAACACTGTACAGGAGCTGAGCTACAGTTCTAATATGAGTGGCCACAGTGGGAACTGAAATCCTAACCTTGGCAGAGTTACAAACATGTGATACCCATTGAGCAGAAGCACCTACAGAACTTTAATGTTAGCAATGTTGACTTTTATTTATTATTTCTGCTGCTGAAAGACTGGAATTTAAAAAGAAGTAATATCTGTGAAACCAGACGGTTCTCTACAACTCACATTCATAGTTTTAATCAGAATCAGCTTTAAAGGCCAAGTATGTGTGTACACATAGAAGGAAATTCCATGAGTCTGTTTTTTCATTGCTTTCAATGTACTTACATACAGTGAGCACTTTTCAGAAAATAGATAAAAAATAGACTTGCAGCTACAAACAAGAACCACAAAACTGAACGATAGAAGATAGGTAAACGTAATCATTGAACTATTATGTACATACAAGCGGGTAAAAACTGTGTCTGTAAATTGTAAACAAGAATACAACAGTGCAAGTGAACAGACCCCATGCAACCCGACTGAATAAAAGCACAACAACTACAGTAAAAAGGAGAGAAATCCACTTTACCAGCTAGTGCAGCTGCGTTTATTGGCTCACAGGCCTGCTTAAGATGACTGGGACAGGACTGACTCACCGGTTACAGACGATGATGATGACGACAACAGCAATGAGGAAGACCAAGCCAGCAGCCGCCGAGCCGATGATGAGAGGTAGCTTCTCCTGAATACTGGTGTTGTACTCCTCTATAGAAAGAAGAAACACATGCATTCAGTAAACATACAGTAGTGCTACACACACACACACACACACACACACACACACACACACACACACACACACACAAGCACATATTGTGACATCTTGTGTGTGTGTGTGTGTGTGTGTGTGTGTGTGTGTGTGTACACACAAGATGTCACAAGATGAAAACATATGGGTAAGCATCTGAGCCACTGCATATGGAGCGAGCAATGGGTGACAGACAGACATATGGCTGGGTGAACCAATGAGCATGGACCATTTTCCAAAGCACAGTGAATGTGCTCAGATGCCGTGGATATGGACAAATTATCTGGCAGAAAGTGTGTGAAGTGAGGAGAGAGCGCATGTTTGGGTGAGACCCAGGCTGATCAGACAGCCAAGAGCAGGAATCCAGCTACTGAATGGGCACACAGAGGCATAGCCAGGCCCTTCTCTTGTGCACTGTAAATGACATATCACTTCACAATTTCAGCCAAATACACGGATAAGTGGATCCCCATAGTTTCATGTTGCATATCCATCGACTTACTTACACCTCATTTTGCGCCGGCTTTGTAATGCCTACCTAATCTGTACTTGATGTAGTCTATTGTATTCTGTATTCTTGTACTGTATTGAATCTGAAACTGTATGTTGTCTTGCACGCTTATGCTTTTCTTGGCCAAGTCGCTGTTGCAAATGAGAACCTGTTCTCAACGGCCTACGTGTTAAATAAAGGTTAAATAAATACAAAATAAATGGATTGTGTAAATGTTTGAACATTTATGAAGTAAGGGATAATGTAGAGCGATGGGGGTCATTATTGCGAATTAAACCCCGACAGGGTGACAATACAGCATACTATTACACAGCATCTTACTAAATAAATCAATAATTTGACAACAAATTATTGTATCGATTAGGGCTGCACAATTAATCAAATTTTAATCACGATCACGATTTTGGCTTCCCACGATCAAATTTGCGTGATCGAGCGATATTTAAAATGCGTCATTCCGTTCATAGAACGCTCCGTATCAAAGTTTTTTTTATTTGTATTTTTTTTAGCACTCCGCTGTCTGATTGTGTGTGTGTTGTTTTTCAGACAACAGCAGTGACCAGTGCTAGTTTGTGTCTTTTAGCTCATAGCTTTAGCGGCAGACGGTCGTACGTCATGCTGTTGGAATCCTCCACAGTGAAATACAGTCACACTACCCCGTTTAGCTGTGTAATGTGTTATTAGTGGTTCCTAGCTTGACATGCAGCGATGTTTGTTTCGGAGCATCAGAGCGCAACGCAAACATTTAAGTGCCACCGTAATGAGGCACTGAAATCCGCGTTGCTATTTTCGTCCGGTAGATACCGGATTTTAACATGTGCCATTAACGTGAACATAAAATTGCGTTGCCTGTATCTTGTCATGGCAAACGCGCAAGTGTGAAAAGTGGTCGCATAACAGCTGAAATGGCATTACTCCTTCATACTATATGTCAACAAAGGAGGAATGTAGCACAATATGGATGTATTGGCAGGAATGTAGCACAATATGCATGTGATAGCAGTTATGATTAGCCTATATGACAATAAAATTTGTTTTGGTTAAAATCAACAAATAATCGTGTTAATTAATCGTGATCTCAATATTGATCAAAATAATCGTGATTATCATTTTGGCCATAATTGTGCAGCCCTAGTATCGATTTAAAAGTCTGTTATCAGAAAACTACATCCATTGCAAAATCTTTAATTCTCTGTGTATCCACTTATACGTGCTCACAGGAAGAGTTATAGTATTTGACAAATACATCAAAAAGCACATATATTGTCTACATTATATTGTGCTACTATCTATTAATGAAATGTTTAAATAATGCTTATGAATGCTAAAAAGGGGGGATTAAAGTAACGTGTCACCCACATCTTTAACCAGAGAGGGGGAACTCTGCTGAGGACTACTGGTTTATTACAAGCCAAACCTCAAAATACAGCAGGCATGAATTTGAGGTACCAATGGAATTTAAAAAGAAATAAGAGAATTACAAGTGTTTACTTTGAATATTGAATAACGTCGGAAATGGCGTATACAAATCTGTAACACAAAAATCCAGTTGATACAGTAATCATATTTTAAAAATGCAATTTATAGAAAGCAAACACTGTAGTTTAACCTTGTTTTACTTTCTGAATGGGACTCATTTTCACTTTCTGCTAATTCTTCCCTTTCCTCACTTCAGCAAAGCACATTGTTTACTTTAAACTGGTAATCAGTGTCTTTTTGCAGCAGGACATAACATCCACGTGTAAAGAAGCTGTAAAACTCTCTGTGCGTGACTGCGACGTCTGTAGTAACTGATTTGTCTCATCCTTAACACACTGTCTTTGTCTCCTCACAGCTCCATCTACTGTATCCATAATGCACCAGGTCAGTCACAGACTTTGAACTGTTTTTGTCTTTAAAAAAAACATTTTTTCTGGTAAAAACTAAAAACACTGAGCGTTATATATTTTCTGTTTAGTCAAGATTTACAGTTATGAGTCGGTTTTGATATATCCATAGTGCTGGGATCTGTGCGTGTGCAGCATCAAGGATGTTCCTATGAGCGCTGAGGCTAATGATGGCCCTGGGCACTGCAGGCTGAATGAAATGAGATGTTCAGAGGGGAAGAAGCCAGGGCTTGGCTCTAACATTAACCTCCATGACTGATGTTTACTGAATGTTCCTTCTTCTCCCAGCGTCACAGTTCAAAGATAAGACAACTTTAACCTCATCCTTGACTTAAAGGCTTATTGTGGAAAGGAAAAAAAGCTATCTTTGGCAAAAAGATGATTTTTTTTGTACCACATAAAGGAAAGGATTCTTGAATGCTGGAATATGAATAATGAAAAAAATGATATGAGTATAACGTGTGGGATGTTTCCCAATACTGAAAAAAGACTTGAAGTACTTGAACTGTTTACTTCACAACATGATTCCCTTTCATTCCCACAGCTGTCTGTGTCCAGGCTGTGTGGGCCATGCATGAGAGGTGATAACAGCTCTGCGTGCTTTGGGGAACATTGGCTGAATTCTCACCTTCAGTCATGGTCTGGAAGTACAGTTTGCCACTGTAACGTCCGAAGCCAGCTACGGTTCGGGCCCGGACCTGGAACACGTAGATGCTTCCTGGTTTGAGGCCACGTATGACCACTGTGTTGGTCTGGCTCCTGATGGCGGTAGCGTTATATTCCGATTGATCCTAGGAGGAAAAAAACAAAAACAAAAAAACATGTTAAGTTTGTGCACATTAGTAATTACAGTCCAATTGCGAAGTCTACCAATTATGAAATGCCACGTGAATATATGATATACTAGGTTAAGATCTAGCACTCAGGAGGAACACATGATCATGATGAACAGTATGAGCAAACACAGCACTGGATTTTAGTATAATCATTTTCAATATAATGGATTTACTATTGCATATTATAGCCATTTGTAGGTACAATTTACAGATTAAAGGTCACATATTGTAAAAAGTGAGGTTTCCATGTCTTCTTTTATTATAAAGCAGGTCAGGGTGCTATATAAATACTGTGAAAGTATCAAAACGCTCAATCCACAGAGAAATGCACACAGCCGTAATCAGAGTCTGTGCCTTTAAACGAGTCGTCAGGACTTCTGTACAGTTGTGATGTCATAACTATACTAGATTTAGGTAGAAAGTGCCGCTACAGTTAGTCCCCGGCTGCAATGACAGTACAGAGACGCCACGAGCGTAGATGCGGAAGACCAAGATAAGATGACGAATCAGAGCAGATTAGGCTTTTTTGGGAGGGGGGCTTAAAGAGACAGGTGCTAAAACGGAGCGTTTCAGACAGGTGGTTAAATACAGGAGGGTGAATACAGGAATATTCAGACAGACAGAATTTATAACATTAAACCATGTAAGCCTGTTCTAGTAGAAACCTTAAATACAAGTATGAACCTAAAAATGAGCATAATATGCAACCTTTAAGTCTAAGTCTAAGTCTTTAAGACTGCAATCCTGTTTTGCACTAACTGAAATATTGGGAGCAGAAACCGTACAGAAAAAAAGCAGTGATACTAATCTAAACATTCATTTTACGTCCACAGCAACCATAGTACTAATCTGAATCATTTGCTACCACAAAAAGCATAATTTTTGATAAAGTAGCAGGACTGACAGAGGCACACACCCAGCAGATGTATCTACAATGGTTTGGTGGCAGTTTCAGGTCAGGCGACATTTCTGAGCCGTGCCTTCTGATGATCAGAGTTGTATTTCACTGCTGTACTTCTCCTCTCCAGACTGCTGACGAGTCTGAAAGCCGAGGCTGAGACTCTTTTAGCTGCTCCCTTCAACCCACTGCTCTGTGCACACTTCTGAGCCACAGCAGGGGCCGGGACAATTGTTTTGACAGCTCTCTCCAGCAGTGTCAGAAAAAGGGAAATATACTCAAAAGCGGAACGGCTCAGCATGTAGACGAAAGCTCGACAAACGCTGCGTGCATGTGCGTGTGCACACATGTACAATACATGTGCGTGTGCACACATGTACAATACATGTGCGTGATTGTGTTTGTCAGTCTGTGAATGGCTGTATGCATTTTAGTGATCGCTGTGCATTGAAACAGCGCACTTTTTTTTTTACTGTGAGTGTTCTTGTGAGAAAGTATGCTGATTCGGTGGAGCTTGCCCCTTAAATACTATTTTTACATCAGTCAGCGCACCATTGTTTCAACCACAAGTCTCTGCGCATCAATCCCCAGTGGCCCTACTGCAGGGCTGAGAGCGGTTTTCTTTTCCAGTGACTGACCGTGATTGTAATTGAAAGAGAATGAGCAGAAGTTCTAAGCAATGTTCAGAAGCTCTGACTACATCATGCCTCCTTGTGTGCTGTTATGCAAACGAGCATGGGGAGGATAATCTGAATATAAATGTACAACTACATAAAAGAGTCCGTTTTTTTTTTTTTTTTTTAACCATGACCATCTATTGTTGGATAGGGAGTAAAAGAAATTGAAACTTATGTTTATATGGATGAGTGAGGGCTTGGAGGAAGAATGTGTTGCTGCATCACTGATACCTTTTCATAATACTGTAGCTCATAGTCCAGGATGACTCCGTTAGGCTGGTCAGGCTGGGACCAGGAGAGGGTGATGCTGTCCACGGTGCGACTGACCTGGTGCATTATGGATACAGTAGATGGAGCTGTGAGGAGACAAAGACATTGTGTTAAGGATGAGACAAATCAGTCACTACAGACTTCACAGTCACGCACAGAGAGTTTTACAGCATCTTTAATCTCACAGCCAAACAGCGGGTTCTGCAAAGGTGTAATACGTAATGCCATAAAGTCTCTGTAATATACTGCCTGTCCTTTTAGAGAGTCTCGCGGCTAGACATGCACTGCAGGTTGGCAAGTTACAACACTGGCCAAACCACATAAGCAGCCTCACGGGACTTCCCAGTGTCAACTGTGATTTTCATGTGATTAATTTACACTTGTCAAACTGCAGATAACAGACCACCTTGTCCAAATAAATCATTTTAAAATCACCAGACCACCATGCAATACATGTAGGAAGAACATTTCTTCAGCCCCATAAACTAAACAAACAAATAGTGTAAATCACAAGTCTAACAAAATGCTACACATCATCTTTTTCGTGCACTGTTTCTGAACACTTTTTAATTGTATTTATTGTTTATGCATATTTCCTTGTAGATGACCAAAGCAGAGGTTTTCCATGATACAAATTGCATGTGTTATAAATTACTGCTAACATTTTTTCCAATTTCAATTTTTAGATTATTTTCTTATCTTTCAGGCACGTTGGTTTCCTTTGCCTTTTAGAATGGTATGAAAATTGAAACATTGAAACTTGCTCTATATGGGTAGGCCAAGAAAAAGATGACTTCATCACTCCTATTTATTTCCCCAGGTCACATAATCATTGACTTAGGCTTTGAAAACTATGTTAACTATGCTGTGACATTTTAAGGTTTGCGAGACAACTGGTGAACAGCAACGTTTTATATGGAATTTACAGTAAACTTTTTACAGCACAGCCACCTGCTTACTGATCATGACCATTTGAAGTTTGCAGCATTCCAATGCAACTTCACAGACAACAAAGTGAGAGACTGTTGACCGTGATTGATTACCTAACCAATCAAGATTCAAGTCTGCAAGTTGGTTTTTAAAGCATACTGCGATGAACAGAAACCATCATCTCTGTCAAAGAAGGGATATCAAACGAAAGACAAATGAAAAACTGTCAGCTGCAATGTCACCTATCCATTATTTGTAACATATTTAAATCCATTGGTATGGCCCTTTAAAAGAAGCCAAAAAATGACCTAAAGATATAATGGCCATTCTTCAACATTCAGTACAAAAACATCTGCTTTTATTTTAGTATTGTGTTGCTTTATCACAAATTTTCTTAAAAGTGACTTGAAAGGGTTTTCACGTTTGTGTCACATTACTGACGAGCTTTTTTTCTTTTGTTGCATTGGAACAAGTACAATAATTTCTTCAAATTGCTTGATTTTATTCACGTTTTCAAGTAAACACAATCGTTAAGACTCACTAGTAGCCTATTAGAGAACGTGTTACATCATGGGTGGCCTCTTGCATAGCCCAGTGACTTAACACTTTTTTTTTTTTTAGTACAACTACAAGGTCAGGGGAGCATCCTCCAACAACCATTAAGATTCGTTCAGGGTGCCGTGGGTCAGTGTAAAGCTAAGAGAAGCTGAAGATAAAGAGCTCTGTCTGGGGAGCCTGGCAAGGCCTGCAGGCCTCCATGTCTGAGCCTCTGTTTGTGTGTGAAAGGATCGGGTGGGTTGGGGAGTCAGAGAAGGAGGTGTGCTGGGCAAGATTTATGGACACCAAGCACCACGCTCATCCCCTACAGGCCCACACGCACATGCACACACACACACACACACACACACACACACACACACACACACACACACACACACACACACACACACACACACACACACACACACACACACACACACACACACACACACACACACACACCTCAGCCAGCAGCACAGTGGCTCCCTTGAGTCCCAGCAATAAAGAGAGTCTCTCCACCGGCACACGTTCTCTATGGAAAATCCACTGACTGGGAAATTACAACGGCCACGCCTCTATAATGAAAGAGTCCAAGGCTCCATGTGTGTGGTTTTTAAATCTTCTGTATAGAATATTTATTTTGTTGATGTTCATGTAAAGAAATGCTTGCAAGTGAGTATCAAGTGGCTTTTGCAACTACTGTCCTAAAGCAGGTGGAGAAAATATAGAATGTGAATGACAACAGTGAGTCAGTAGTAATGATAAAAGGCCCCTTTTATAACCTTACTCATTCTCATCAGCTAATCAGCCCCGGCTTGCATGCCCTCTGACCCAGACAAAAGCATCCATCTAAGGCAAGAAATTATAATGTCTCATATAAACTGTGATGGTCAAGGGACTGAGCACGTCCTCATGTGCTGCTGCCAGCAGATAATAAATAGATGTTCTGTATTTCATCTCCGTAAAGCACTTACACCATGATGGCCTGTGACTTTGCAGCGTACATACATCATGCCTCTTTCCTGGAGCCGGAGGTACAATAATGTATACAGTATCCAGTCAGGACACCAGTCTCAAGAACCTCTTCCATCTCACTGTACTCGCCAGTTTGTTTGCAGTCACAAGACGACAGCCTAATAAGGCAAACAGTTACTCTAAGAGGAACTCACGAGTATCCCATTACGGATGTACATATATTCAAGACTGCCACATGGCCTTTTCCTGCATAGCATTTCCATTAAACACACGGCACAGCCATGCCTAGTAACCTGATACAGAGCCGGAGAAACAAAGGCAGCTCATGTATTCATGTACAGAGGATGGATACATGCCAACATGAAAAGCTGTTGGATGAGAACACTGTGGTTTTCTTGTGCTAAAGGACAACTTCCAGACAGCGGGGTGGCAGTCGCCATGTCTGAGCTCGAGAAACTGATAAGGGTCGGTGTAACAGAAAATAAACTGGAATTAAATTAAATGAATGATTTTTTTTGTGCAAAGTAAATACTGAGTAAAAAAAACATGAAGTGTTGAAACATTTGGCTTGTAGAGAAAATAGCAATCCAGCTGTGTTGTGCATTTCAAGTCAATTCAGTCCACGCATTTTAAGCTAAGCTGACATTCCACCAATTGTCCGTGGAATGTAGTGGTACGCCAAGTCGACATTTCGCTGCAGCAAGGCCTACAGCAATGGTCCACATATGAAAACCATTTCGTACATCTAATTTATGTACTCCAAATCTACAAGTCTCCATTGTATTTCAAGTCTTCAAGTGTACCTAGAATTCTTTTCCCCCAACTTAATCTATAATTTACAGTGTTGAGTAAATACTTGGTTTTTACTGAGTCAACATCATATGCCGAGTTATGCCACTAAATACATGTTTTAGTTGTTTCAAGCCGTTTTCTGTTGTTACAATGATTATTTTGAAATCATGTTGATTGCACCCCATTAAAGACAATTAGAAATTAAAAACAAAGATGAAAGAAAGTTTCCCAGTCACTTCTATACCGGAGACAAACTAATCATAAACTATGTCAAGTCAGATACATTTCTTCAAAGTGGGTAAGCTCCAGTTTTCACTGGAGGCTGTCTCAATGAATGCTCTGTTCATGTTCCTAAAACTAATGAAGCGGTTATAATGACAAAGACAGGGATTGTACCATTTATGTAATTAAATTAGATGGCTGAATTGGAAAGATAAATGAATATGTCTCCAACAGGAGTTTCCCATATACCACAGAGGAGTGGAGTGGGAGAGTGGACAGAGGAGTCCTAACCAAAGCTTGAGATGCATTACTGATGATTATTAATGATACACACAAGGTGTTTTATTTCTCGTGTTGGTCAGACACACAGTGCTCAACGTTGGATTGTGTGTTTAAAATCAGTTCAATTATGAAAAGATTGTGTTCAATCCCCCCCCCCGAACCAATTTATCCAAGTCTGTAAAGATCTCAAAGAGACAATAAAGAGTTTAATATGCTGGGGCCAGGAGGGGGCCTGGGTGTCCATTTGAAACTTTCAAGGTTGTATATCGCATTGCTTAATTGTGAGAGGATGGGAGGCCCCAGCTGTTGTCAAAGAATTAGGTTTCAGACCCCACATCATCACCCAGCCTGGGATCTGATATGAAAGACAGTGCTTTTGGAGTCTATTCTAGCGTGACGCTCTGGCCTTGGCCCAACAACACAGAACACAAAGTCTCTGTTTTGCTCAACATCTCTAATAGATCTTTTAGTGTAATGTTTGAACACCTAGTGACATCCCTAATCAATTAAAGATGGAGTTTACAGGGAAATTTCCACTCATCTAAATCCAAGCCGATTTATTGGGCCATGCTTCTGCTAACATGCATCCAGACGTGGCTTTCATCCATCCCATTAATTTAGGTCTTTTATCTTTTATTATACTAGACTCTTTTGGTGGGCTTTTCCACTCTCTCTCTCTGACCATTCCCTTGTTTAGCTGGAGTTCTACTGTTAAGCCTCATTACTAAGTACTACTATGGACATGATGGGCATGTTCATTAAGCAAGGTCAGTGAAGAGAGACCATTGTGTATGGACGGCAGCAGAGGGAGCTCAGTCATGGGTCCCCATGTCCAAAACACCCACCTCTTTGGACAGTCTTCCAGGAGTGGAGGGGTCTTTGGGTGCTTCAGGACCTGAAGACACCCGCAGCAACAGTTACATCGAGCCATGCTTGGAGCAGCACGGTTGGCAAAATTACAGCAATCTATATAGTGGCTTTTATTCATATTTTATAAATGATCTTTGAATAATTGAATTGCACTTGTAGTTCTTTACTACAGTGACAGGGGCAAATGCCCTGCAACTTAAGAAAACACATGCAAATATATATATATATATATATATATATATATATATATATATATATATATATATATTTTTTTTTTTTTTTTTTTTTTTTTTTGAATGTTGTCAAAAAAACAAACCAAAAACAGGTGTGAGGGCTAACACAGTGCCAATTCATGGTTCTTGAAAAGGTTATTTTAATACAACAAACTTCTCAAATCCTCGAAAAGTACAATAAAGTAAATGGCCAAAAGAGCCATTTCTTGTGCTATCAGCATTTCAGATTGTAATAATACAAATTCCAAAAGTCTGTGTTTACGAAGACACACAGATCGGCTGTGGTCCTTTAGTCTCTCGGGGTGATTTGGGCTGAATAGACACAATGTTTGAGCTGTTTGCCACAGGGATGTGGAATGAGGATTTTGAGTCACACAGCTCTGGGGGAAACTCTGGACTCTGTTTAATCAGGAAGCAGTTTTTCTGCATTTAAACAACTTCCAAACTGGCATCTGCTAGGAGAAAAACTCCACAAACCACTGAATGCATGTCAATATTTTACAATGTTGGAAAAAGCGAGTGTGGGCTACAGCTTTCTTTATTCTCTGATTTGGTAAGTGGCACGCAAACATGTTTTGTTTTATATCGAGTTAATAGCTTTGTTCGAGGAGCAAAATGGTAGAATACTGACATGAGAAGAACAGAACTGAAAAGCGGTTTAAAAAATGTGTTATGGATCCACATGATTCAGTCCATGTTGGTGGCGTGGCATGGCGTGTCCTTCATTCAGTAAATCTATAAAGGTAGATCTCAAATCTTCTAATGTGAACAGTTGCTGTGGAGTTGCTCCAAAATGGCATGCCCATCATTATATTAAGCAATGTCCTGATTTATGCTTTAACAACAAACAAAACAACAAAGAATCATATCTAGGAGGCAGTCCGACCACATCCTACTGTTGGTGTAGAGCAGCTGCAAACCATTTACCATGTAACATTTTTCCAACATAAACAAGGCATGGAAGTTACATGTAGCACATCTGCTCCTGTTCCATTTTAATGCACAGAGATGACGACTGGCTTAACGTTGA
Organism: Gymnocephalus cernua; assembly: GCA_023631565.1. Classification (NCBI taxonomy): domain Eukaryota; kingdom Metazoa; phylum Chordata; class Actinopteri; order Perciformes; family Percidae; genus Gymnocephalus; species Gymnocephalus cernua. The sequence continues at coordinate 15,172,955 of CM042428.1, forward strand.
AGTCATGCTTATCTATACTGCTACAGCTACTGCTACTGCTACACTCACTGGCACACAATAGTAAGGATTATAAAAAGATCATCTCCTCTTATAAAAGTTCCTGACCCCAATTTACACAATAAACCTCCGAGAGGATAAGGGTGGATGCAGATCGCATGATCTATATGAGTGAATCAAGGTCACATAAAAAAAATGAGAGGCATTAGCGACATCCGAGTACGATGTTGTTGAGGTCAAACCAGAAAACTCCAGTCAATGGCACTCCTGTTTTTCATCCGCCTTAAATGTAATACTTAATCTATATGTCACCACAGGAAGTTGAACTTCAGTCTGTTTGGCAAAGAGAAAGAAAAGAGAGAGGAGAAAGGGTTAACGAGACAGAGAGGGGAGTGCCATTGTGTTTATCACAGATCCATTTTCCTAATTGGTGAAGTTAACTCCATAAAGTTTATATAAAAATCAATAAATTCAAAACCACGGTGCTGATTGGGTTACGACCCCTTTTTGTTTCATCACCTTTATTTTTTTCAATTATTTTTATTATAACCATCATGCTCTTGCATGTAAAGAGTACATAAACGACTGCATTAAAGCATGGTCAATTATTCAGGCATTTACATCTAATGCACTCAATAAATTATATTCACATATTCCCTGTCCCAAAAGATCATGGCCTTTTAACCTAGATTTGTATGCAGGCGATGTGCATACTCTATTCCTCTCTTCCCTGCACAGGCTTAAACCTGCAGATCACATCCTGAAAGAAGAGATCCATGTAATGTACCCAGAAAAAAGAAAAGAAAAAAAAACACTTGGCTACTGAATGATTTATGAACAAGATCAATTAGTTAACTAATTTCGACAATCCGTGAGATAATTCTCTTCTGGGGAGTCATAATTAAATTCATATTGCATGCATAGGTTATTTAAAGTCATCTGATGAAACGCAGTGCCAACCCTGCAGGCTGCTTACCACACACTTTATCGCTAAGCTTATCTCGCTCTCTCTGCTGCCGTGCTCGTCTCGAGTCCGTCTTTGTAAACAGGTTGCTCGGTATGAACAGCAGTATAAATGCGGCGTATGTGTGGCTGGCTGGCTGACTACCAGCGCAGCCTCCTCTCAAAGCTCTGTCAGTAGTGGGCTCCAGGTGCACGCTGAGGCCTCCTGTCTGTCTGCCTGGCTGACCTACTGGCACCCACCATATGTGCCCTTCTTAACACCTTCTGTCACTGTCACACAGCACGCCATGTATACTGGTGGTCCCTGTCTGACTCTCTGTCCCTCAACCTCTTTCTCTTTCAGCCCACGTCTCTGTATCGCTCTCATGCATTCATAGCTGCATTACGCTGCCTTGTTTTATTTTCAGTGTGTGTATATATATCAAGGGTGTTGCGATTTTTAATTCAAAATCGACCGCAGTTAAGTCACAATCTCAAACTTCGAATTAAAAAATGGAATCGTCGATGCTGCCACGCACCCGTGTCACGTCCGGTCGGCTTGCCAAGCGGAAAAAAAAACGTATTGAAGTGCTGCGAGTCAACCTCCTCTAACTTAGCTACAGCCAGTCAAAAGATAGCATGGCAACTGCAGATGCAGGAGACCCATCGACACAACTTGAACCCCCTCCTCTTTCACTGTGTGTGGAAGTATTTTGGATTTCCAGTGAGTTATGTTGACAACGTTCGCGTTGTCAACAAAAAAGCCACAGTTTGCAAGCAATAAATAGTTTGTTAAGACACTTAATTGTTCAGAGAAGACTATGGACATGACTGTTTTATTGTTTTGGTTTTGTTTTGTTGTGAACTTGAATGTCATCTTCTGTGAAGAAGACTGCAGTTATAAAAGAGAAACTATTAGATGGCAGGTTATCATTATGTTATTAATAAATGTTTTAAATTTGACAATGTAGTGTGGTACATTGCGAACAAAGGTCAGATATTATATTGCATAAAAGTCTAGTCTAAAAATGGCATAGCAACCTGTGCTTTAAAAATAAATAAATGTAAAAATCAAGAATCGAACCGTGACCTTAGAATTGAATCGAAAAATCTACCAATCATTGCCATGAATGTGCCATTGCACCACATATAATCTGTAGTTTTTTCACTGGTGACACCGTCCTAAAATCAACAGTGTAGTAGCCACATTTGGCTGGCTGCTGCATTAACACGTTCTGGCAGTCCCACCTGGCTCTGCACCATGGCTTTTCACACCACGGCCCAGTGGAGCGGCAAAGACCCTGGTAGCCTGGTTACAGTGGACCTGGGCAATTTGGACAATAATTAAGTCATAAATCTTCCCTGGACCATATGAAAAGGCTGCACCTGATTACACCACACACACTCAGAGTAGTGTGGTTCACTTCCACAATCAGCCAGTTCACCTGATAAGGAACCCATTCAGTCCCTCTGCTTCTCGATAACATTAGCAGGTTCACCTTGAGTTAATGAAATGCCTAAACAAATATGTCCTCTGGAATCTAATATACCCAACCATTACACAAACCAATACGGCATACACACAGAGTATATGATGATCAAATGCATCTGTTGTGCAATGCTGAATTCTTTCTGAATACTGATAGTTTGCATTCAGGTTGGAGATAATCTGCCTTCAATGTACTGAAAACCGATGATACAGCAGCTCTACAGTAAGATAGCAAATAACTGGCAGTCACATTATTAGTTAGCTATTATGTGTTTGGGAACCACACCATCTATATACACAGGCTTGGACGTGGAGGATGTTTGTAAGTTCATGCTTAGTTTGTTCCACCTTTAGTGTTTACAAATTGTTTTACGAATGGCCAAATTAAAACAGGTTGCACCACCCAAACTGGTTCTTATGTAGATTCTTATGTTATTATGTAGAGATCAGTTTTTAGTATATATTTACACTCCGTAACTGCCAGGTTTAACTGTAAAATATATAACTGAACCATCTGATGATGAATACTACTTGGAACACACATTTATTCATATACTTAACTGTATGCAGGCATTAATAAAAAAAAAAAGAACTTCGGAAGGATTCTACGTTTAAACTCAGTAATGGATTTATGAATAGCTGGTGCAACCCCATGTGGAAATCAAACACCTGCTGAAGTGTGTGTGTGCAATATGTGGATATTTAAGAATACATACTGTGTGTGTTCTTTTGTGTGTTTGTAGCCTGTCTATTAGGGGTGGGGGAAAAAAATCGATACAGCATAGTATTGCGATATTTCCGTGGCATATATATATATATATATATATATATATATATATATATATATATATATATATATATATATAGATATACACACACACACACACACACACACACACACACACACGGAAATGTATATTTACGATCCTCACCTTCAGCTTATTGCCATGGTTTGGTTCCCTGACTGAGTTGAACAAATGTCCCCTCAACAGAATCATAAAGATGAGCGGGAAGATCATTGGACAACCCCAGACCACTCTCACAACCATATTTGATAAACAGGCCATCAGGAAAAGTAAACTCATCATATCGGACCCCACCCATAATCTCAATAACCAGTACCATCTGTTACCTTCAGGGAGGAGATTCCGTACCCTTCCCCTACAATCCAAACGAGCCATGTCCACCTATGTGCCAGCATCCATCAAACCGTTGAACAAACAATAACCACCCCCCATCGATCGATCCAGACTTCGACCTACTCTCCCTACCCACCCCTCTATTCCTACCCTCAGGGTTTATTGTTTCTTTTAGTATTTTAGTATTTATTTATTCTGTGGTATGATTAATACGGACTATGTATCGTTGTATGTTGTGTTTGAATGTGCCTGACCACAAACGAAGTTCCCTCACGGGAAAAATAAAGGTCTTTTGAACTGATTTGAATACTGTATCGATACACACACGCCAAGTATCGATCTAGTATTATGTATGTGTGTTGACAATCCCATTTTGCAGCAATAAAATTGAAGTGAGATGAGCAAACAGAGAAATGTTATCTTTTTAGATAAAACAGACGTTGACAAAGTTTCCTTTTGGGGACATCATTTGAAATTGGGAAAAACCTGAAGTTGGAAAAAAGGTAATAAATTGCAATATATATCACAGAATATTGCAATATGTTTAATATTGCAATAATATTGTATTGTGACATAAGTATCGTGATGATATCGTACCGTGAGGCCTCTGGTGAGTCCCACCCCTACCCCTAGTGTCTATGTGTCTCGGACTGTTTGAAGACAAAATGTCAGGATGGTAGTACTGTAAAGTCTATTATGACAAAATGACATACTGCCACTCAGCTGTCAGAAACATTTGATTAAACTTCATGGTGGGAACGTGGTTTCAGAAACAATTTTCACTTCATACAATAATAATGAATATAGGCCAAGTAGAGAAGGTGGGAAAGGTGGGGAAAAAAGTGGGAATTGGTCTGAAATGGTAGAGTGGTTTCAAAGGGTAAATGTGTGCTCTCAGATGATGTAGGCACTTCATTGTCTTCCTCAAGCCCAGAGGGTTATTTCAGTGAACACACTGAAACACGTGAACTAACTGGTAAAAACACTACCACTTTTGTCCAAAGTGGCCGCTAAAATCAACACACACTGAAAGTTACACACAGTCACTTTGAAGAAACAGATTAACTGACACACTGGACTAAAATCGTTTTTAAGACACAAAAACTGCTAATGTTGGGACAGGGCCTTGGTAAAAGATTTATAAGCAAAAGAACAAAACGTTGTTCAAGGTGTAAACTCGTGACCTTAAAGCCTGCAGGGTAAGATCATTTCATTCATTTCCAATGAAAGGCAAACATTTTAATTCAATTTCAGTTACAATGTTGTTAAACATACGATCTAATAGGTTGATTTAATATGAATTATTTAATAAAATTTGTAATGCGTCAGTGCAATAATACATTTAAACTCGCCCCTCCCCCCATAGTGTTACCATACAGTACACCTACTGTTTGTGACAGTGGTTTTGAGTCACCACCCTCTCACCTGTCAGACAGGTTTTGCCCTTATTCTGAAAAAGACTATATTCCTACTAAGCGGTTTACATGGCTAATGAAAATGAATACCGGTTTACATGCAGCCAGGCACACTCCGATTCACGTACCAAGTTTTTGTTTATAACATAAAAATATGGACAAGTAGAAGCGGTGATGGACATGTTGGACCATGCGAACACAGCCTTCCTCTCTCGTTACTTGAAACAACTTTTTGAAAAGGTCGGCATTGTGATATATGCACAAATCCAAAAATGTTTTGATATCCAAGGATTTCATAATGTTTTAAAATAGGTGTGTTTCACCTTCTGACCAGAAATGTGGTCTTTTCTTTTGGACATGCAACTCTACCCCAGCGTTGCAAACTGTTGCTAGTTGGTTTGTGTACAACAACCATAGCAACACACAGAGATGACCCTGAACAGACAAGAGGCCGTAAACTGTTGCAAACTGCCGTAAAAACTCCAATTGGCACGCATATTCGAAATTCCCTGTATACATGTCCAAAGAATGCTTACAAAAACCTGAATAATACCGGCATGTACCACATGTCTTAATCGGAAAAACGCTATATTCAGAAATATCAAAACGGAATATGCTGTTTACATGACCTGTGTCATAATTGGAATAATAGTGTAATATTAATGTGCATGAAAGCATAGTCGTCACTACACACCCTGTGGTTTTCACCTTCAGTCCCTGACAGAAAGCACCAGATTTGCAGCTCTCTGTCTCACTCCCTCCGCTCATTTAATGCCATGCAAAGAGTAACATTTTATAGACAGCTCAAAGCCAAAGTAGATGATTTACTTGTGACTCATTATTATAAAAAGGCTTAGAGGACATTTCAAGGCTTCTGCGTATTCAATACAATAAGTTTTGGGGAATTAGTCATATTCTTATACAATGGGCTCATGCTCCATTCAGCACGGCATCTCCTTTTTGTGTGGCATTACAGTGTGTAATCAAGCGCTACACTTTCCAGGGCAATCACGTCCTTTATCGCAGAGGAAGTGTCGCCAACCACCTACGAAGTGGGAGGATATGCCCTGTGGGTAATAGAGTGTGGTGGGTGCTTGATTGGGTATGGTGAGTGAAACGTTTTGCTCACATCTCACACTCCTCTCCTCCCCTGCACTTTACACCAACAAGTCATAGCTGAGGACGGCCATCCACACAAGAAATGGGACACACGTTCACGCGACTTACTTTCAATTTAATTATTTATTCTTTCTTTCATGGAACGCCTCAGCCTCTGGCCCAATGCAAGCTTACCGACTGATTAACACACAAAATATCATACACTCTGTTTTTTGTTTTTCCTCATTTAACTCATTCTGAGTGTAAAAGAGAGGCACAGAACTGCCTGAGGTAATTAGGGGTGACACGATGTTTATGTAACCTCCAAGCCTCACAAAGCAGATGCAATTATGGGCTCCTGGTCCCTGTGACCCCAGCCCCGTAGCGTAGCACCGCAAAACTGCAATCCCGTGTCCCCTGGGTGAGCCTGGTTTGCAGGGTGATGGGGGAAGGTGGGAGGGTGGAGTGGGGGGGGCAAGCAAGAGTTGAGTTATTTTCACAGCTCCCTCTGACGGGAGCTCTTGCTGCCTAATCCAAAGTGACGGGCACTTTAGCCGGAGAGGGCGCAGAGCCCCCCAATTTCCGCCAGGACCCCACGGCAGGGGAAGCAGAGAAGCCAAGAGTTGGGGTGGCAGACTTATTGTGGCCCGGTGAGAAAGAGTGGGGCAGGGGCCTCATTACAACGCTTAACTGCACTCACAGGCCCTCATTAACCCACCACACCAGTGACTCAAATCAAAACAGACAATAGAAAGAGGTTCGCCGTTTGAATAAAGGCCTCCATTTTAGTGTGACTTGGGAGTTTCAGCATTGTAACTGAGTACTTTTTGGAGCTTTTAACACAAACGGATTTCCACAAACACTGAAGTTTGCTTCAATGGGTCAATTGTGTAGAAATCTCTTCTTAAATGTGGTCATTCAACTTGCTATGTGACTGCTTCCATGCAGGCATCTGGACATCTGGGAATTCCAGAGGAAAGTAATGAGAGAGTGAGAGTGCAGTTAAACAAAACCCAATATGTCGGCTGTAATAAAAGCAGAGTAACACAGTGCTTTAGGTAGCTCAGTCATAGAAGACGGCCCCCTCAGTGCAGAGGAATGGATGATGAGAGATGACAGGCACTTATGTATGTTGCTAATGGGATGCAAAGCCAGTGCAAAGATAAGGCCCGGCCTGTATTCCCCCCATCAGTGCTTGGGGGAGAAAAGCTTGGCACGCCAAATGATGCGTTTCATAGAGACAATTAAAGAGCAAATCAATGCTGCTGCCTCTGTGAAATAATTAGAGATGCGGCCGACTTCAACTGCAACCACACAGTGGAAAGCATGCAAAGCTCTGATAGCTGCAGGATAGATGTGATAGATTTGGAGGTATCTTTTTAGCAGATCCTGCAGATTAAAAAGTTACCCCAGTCACCATGGAAACCTGTTTTTCATTAGGCCTCACAACTAGGGCTGGGTGATATGGAGAAAATCAGACATGGCGATATTCTTGTCCTAATACCTCAATGTCAATATTGTGTCGATATAATAGGGTTGACAATTGGTGCTTTAACAAATATCTTCACAATGAGATTTAATATAAATAATCTTCAGTAATGTGGGTATAATGAAGTGGGTAAAGGTAAAACATAATACAACAGCTAGAACAGTCTGGTAACAGAAAATGATATCACTTTACTGTAATGCAGCCTTTAAAACCAGGAAAAGACAACATTTGAGCCATTTACGATATTACGATTTCCAAAGCCTAAGACGGTATCTAGTCTCATATCACGATATCAATATAATATCGATATATTGCCCAGCCCTACTCACAACTGACTGGAATACTGGCTTCTTTGAAGTATTGTTTTACTTTACTTTACAAGGTAGCTCATACTAAGGGTGGGAATCACCACAATATTATCACAATGCCTATGTCCCGATACAATATTATTGCGATTTTAAACATATTATTATATTCTGCAATGTATTGTAATGTATTACCTTTTTTTCCAACATCACATTATGTCCCTAAAGGAAAACTTTATCAACATCTGTCTTATCTTTTATTATTTTACAGATGATTTATATAGTACCAAAAACTTAAATTCTCATGTGCAATTTATATAATAAAAGATCAATACTTTGCATCCGTGTATCGATACACTGTTGCCACAGAAATTATTACAATACTATGCTGTATCGATTCCCCACTGCATTGTGTGTATATACCTATACACTGCACTTACAATATATTATGTATATACTATGTATTATTAATTTGCTTTAATGTAGCACTCAAAAAAAGTAGGTGGATAAAAATAGAGCTGTAGTGACTGAACAGTAGATGAAGTGGAGAGACAGTACCTAGCCTGCTCTCAGCTACACAGTTTAAAAGAAACATGGCACACACTGGTCACGCTGTAAAGACCAGCAGGCCATCACATTCTGTCTGTCACATCATCAACGGCACTCTCCTTCCCATTTTAGAGCCCTTCACCTGCATATATCAACATGCAGGAGAGGGAAGGAACTGAGTTAGTGGAGGTCTATGCACTGTGCATTATGTGCTTGTAGAGGAAAGAGTGTGATGAAGAGGTACTGTACAGGGCATAAGCGCCAGAAGAGCAACACCGATATCGACATAGGAAAAAAAACAAAAAAAAAGATGGGGAGGAGAGAAGAGATGAGAAGAGATGAGAAGGGAAGAGAATAGAACAGGAGAGATGAGAGAAGAGAAGAGGAGAGGAGAGGAGAGGAGAGGAGAGGAGAGGAGAGGAGAGGAGAGGAGAGGAGAGGAGAGGAGAGGAGAGGAGAGGAGAGGAGAGGAGAGGAGAGGAGAGGAGAGGAGAGAAAACCACATAGGGAATATGAAGTGTAGAAAAAGACAGATGGGCCCACTTACCAGCCTGGTTAGTGGTGATGTTGACGGAGGCGTACTGAGGGGAGTAGGGGCTCTGATCTGACACCCCGTTGACAGCCTGCACCTCAAACGTGTACTGCGTGTGGGCCAACAGGTCACTGATGTAGACCCGGGGTTCTGTCAGGCCCAGCTGACGGGGCAAAAACTGAACGTTGTCCCCGCAGCGGGTGCAGCCTCCCCGGCCTCCGCCGCAGCTCTTGCAGATGATGTTGAAGACTACGTCCTCGCGGCCCCCCGAATCCCGGGGAGGCATCCACTCCAGCATCACAGAGGTTTCATTCACGCTGGAGATAACAGTCTGTGGAGCTGAGGGGACAGCTGGGAAATGGAAGAGAGAGATTATGTAATTTAAACCATACACAGATACTTCTTGGAAGTAAGCTCTTTTGATCAATGCGTTGTGTCAATTAGTCCACTGCAGTCTGTCACTACAAGTGACCCCTTTCACATAGTCACAGTCATGTGATCCATTATTAATCAAAAAAATGGCAGCTAGCCAAGCATTATAACGTCTTACAAAGTGACTGAAGTAAAGGCTGGACTACAACAGAGCTGTTTGGAGCAGTTTGTGAACATTCTGTTGAAGATGGTAAGATGGACTTTGGGCTTTTTCACTTTGCAAACTTATAACGTGCACAAAAAGATATATAACACAATAAAGGAAAGGGAAAAAGCCAAAAAGCACAATATGAGCACTTTAAGAGTTACCAATCTATTGTAAAGATTGTTTAGTTATGTAAATGACCTAAATTCCATTTAAATTAGCATTGTGTCCTTGAAATGTTTTGCTATGTGTTGTGTGCCTGATGGCGCAGAGGGCATAATTACCAACTGTACTGAAAATCCACAAGCTCACTAAGATACTATAGCGTTGTATAGACGTCCGAGCTGACTGTGTTCCAAGCTGGCAGCGCCTCTTCCCTCGGGAAGCCCATTTACACTTTTACACTCTCTCATTTTCCACGCTGGTGTCCACTCTGTCAAGTGTTTTCTTAACATCTATTCTTGACAAGTTTCTCATGGAGCATCGTATAGAGTTACTGCAGTGGAGAGAGAAACCTACTGTTTCTCCCACTGAGACATTCTTAGCAGCTAGGCATTACAGGGTGGAAACTTTCCACATGTTGCTACATATTGACTGACAGACCAAACAAACAAACAATGACAACTGTTTATCTTTTACAGCCGTGTGCACCTAATTATGGAAGTCGTACCCTTCAGGACTAATGAGATAAACCGTTCCACCCCGCCCACAACATCCTAAATCTGAATCGATCACTTCTTACATTATTTAACCTCCTTTTAATTGGCAGCAATTAGCAGATCTCCGGCTCTGGAAGGAAGCCCGTTGTGGAGTGCCCTTCTTGGTGTGTCTCATACATGGAAACATAACTCCTCCTTGGCATCTCCTTCCTGGGGGAGGGTGGGGGGGGGGGGACTACTATCCCCCCCATTAGCTGGCGGGCCGTTCTGATGGTCCCATTCCCTCGCTTTAATCAGGTCGGGCCCTGCTGCGCTTTATACGGGTGACGTGACGCTGCCACTTTCTCATTCACAACAGCTGCTCGACTCCCAGAGCCGGGCTTATGCAAATCTTCTTTGTTGGAGACCATCAAATATTTTCCCTCCTCTGTCCCTTTCAACAGGCAGAGAGGGAGAGGGAGGGGAAAAAAACACTACTGCAACGTTGAAATGAGCTTTTTTTCCTTTTCTCACTCACCCCGGTTTTGTTTTAGTTAGACCACACTCTATGCACTGATTCTCTGTCTTTCTCACATACACACAACCCCTTCTCCATCTCGCTCAAATTGCCTCTCCTTGTTCATTCCCTTCCCTCACACTTTACCCCTCCCTCACTCACTTTTGCTTTGGTCTATCCTTCCGCCTCTCCCTGTCTCTCTCAACCTCGGTGTCAGCCTCAAATTCAAATTCAAATTCAAACAGCTTCATTGGCTTGACAAGAGAGAGTCTCGCCTCGGCTCATTCTCCGTGCCTGCCCCTTCACAAAGCTGCGCGCCCCGGCCCAGTAACCTCTGGTCTGGCTTGGAGTACGGGCTGTGTGATGTTGAGGAGGGGCAGCCGAGCGTTGTGCGTTGGGTCAGATCTGTGGACAGCCACACTATGGGCATGTCAGCGTCGTGTTCATGTGAGGGACAGCTCTGACAGGGTTTCTCTGTTTGGAGTTACACAGACTACCACTGTCCTTTGATCCCTGGGCTCTTCTGCTTGCGGGTGTGAAATGTGTACGTGTCAAAGAGTTCATATTTGAAATCAAAGACTTTGGGGGGTATGTATTCATGTCTGTGTATGCTTTGTGTGTTTGTGCAGAATGCAAGTTAAATTTCACATATACGTACTTGTGCACGGCATCTGGAGAGGATCGGAGTCGGTGCGGTAGTATCCGTTGCGGCAAACGCAGTTCATGGCGCCTTCACTGGTGGTACGGCTGTTGATGGGACACTGCATACAGGGCTCATCTTTTTGAGTCGGCTTGAAAAAGCCAGACGGACAGGCTGAAAGACAGTGGAGGGTGCGTTTAGATTACAAAACATTACAACCACTTTATTCCAAATAGCACAGAGAATGAAAATTCATTTTCTTTGTATGAAAAACATTCATACTATGATAGCAGCATGGCAATTGAGTCTAAAATACAATGTAAAGGTAGTAGGGCTTCAATTATATATATTTTTTTGATTAACTGCTTAATCATTTAGCTCCCTCTGTCAATAAACTAATACATTAATAATTGTTATCTATCTTTTCTGCACTGAAGGTGTGTTAAATTACAAGAGAAGAATCAAGTGACCAGAATTCAAAACAAACCAAACAACACAGACCACAAGTCCAATATGTATATATACATCATCGCAACTCGACATGTAAATACACACTAGCGAAGTCTTGCATGTAAGGCAACTCTCTGCAGATATGGCAACATGACAACACGTTGTAAGTTTGCTTTGAATTATTCACCATGCTCTAGTTGCCTGAGAAATCTCTAAAGTGCCCATGCTTTCTGTTAAGAGCCCTTTTAAAGGCCTCTCTGTGGAAACCTGGGAGGAAAGTTACATTCATGATAGAGACGATGATCAACTCGCACACCGCAGCTGCCGTTCAATTCTGTGTTTGTGCATCTGCCTGTGTGCTGTGCGGGTAAATCACAGGCTGTACATGGGGTGAATCTGTTTGTGCGTTGCCATAAGCATCCATCATTGCAGCGATAAACAAACTAACTTAGCTGTCTGTGAAATCCCCTTATCCTCTCCTGAGTCACATACCGCCTAAACCTTTGCTGCTAAAAAATATATATCTTGCTTTTTAGCATTTGCACCTGCACCATGTCAAGAGCTTTTTTTCTATCTTGGGCCAAAGCAGCTACGGTTTTGCTTGAGGTAATCCAGCTCCCACCTGCTCCACCGATAAAGGAGAAAATACAGAGGTGTTGAGACAGATGTGTCGGATGTACAGTAACATGAAAAATTCACACACGGGACACGCTGCATATCTGAAGTTAAAATGCCTCAGGTCTGTCAGTGCTGTTGTTTTTCTTTAGTAACCATGTAAAAGGCAATAGAATGTACTGAGTCCGATGAAAGGAAACTAAATATAGCAATGTATGGTTCTTCTCCTATCTCATTTTTGAAAGGAATATTTTTCAAAGACTAACTGTTAAAGCTGATTTTGACAATTTATTTCACTTGGGAACAGTCCCCCACCCCCATTTGCTGTACTGTATATTTCTAAAAACCTACCATAACAGGACTGCAACTAATAAATAATAAAAATACAGACTCTATTTCATTCTGAGGCTGTACAGGCAATTACAACTCAACTGTAGCATCTGGAATATGGTAACATCTGCAGCTGCAACTCCCATTTAAAGCGTGGCCAAATCACAAGGCAGAATTAGTCCAGGTCCAATCCCAATGTTTATATTAGGCAGACACATCACTGTGCTCAGAGAGCCTACAGGCCAGGGATTAATGCTAGTTTTCCCCCCTGTAACTCAAAGTGCATTACTCAGCGCCATCACCTTATAAATCTGGCTATTACAACAGCGATTCAAAAATTGTGCAGACACTTTTTTTTTTTTAAAGAAAGCAATGGACCGATCTAGCTCTCTGTCTCTCTCTCTCTCTCTCTCTCTCTCTCTCTCTGTCTCTCTCTCTCTCTCTCTCTCTCAGGACATACTTAAAGTGGTGAAATGTGACCGACCAAACCATATTGCTTGAGAGTAGACAGACCAAAAACAGCTTCACTACAACGGTTTGCTTAAAAGAAAGGCTGTTTTCATTAAATGCACATTATGTCAAACATCTTTGACTTCAAGAAAACAAAAGAGATGACATTTAAGCAAATGTGTGCTTTGAAATGAGAACACATTTTAAATGTTACTTCTATGCATGTAAAATGTAAAGGTGTGCCTTAAAGTTACAAAGCAGCGTGTTATTTTGTGTTACATTATCACAAGTTTACGTCAGTGGCAGAAAGAGTTATTCCAAAATAAAAACTAAACCAAAACTACAGTAAGTAATCGTAAAGATCTCCTCACTATGTACTAGCTTTGACGTGTTTTTCTTCTTCCATGATTGATGGGGGGAAAAGGCTTTTGGGTACACAGCGAAACATGAGGCCTAGACATTCACACTGCCAGTCAACAGGCTCCTGTGAATGAGGCCCAGGCAACAGCTATGTGGGGAATTGGGATCGAACCTCTGCGGCACAGTGAGGTGGTCTATGGGAGTGCGGCGCTCCGAGGAGCAACACTAAAGGAAACAGTGTAGTGAAGGAGGGCAGGAGAGAGGGAAGATGGGAACAAAGAGACGGGAGGGGAGAGGTAGGGAATGGCTGTGTTCAAGAGTTTCTCAGCCAAAGAATTCAGCGTATTACTGTGCACACAGTGAATGTAGGGGCTGCAACAGTATGCAGACTGTGCACGACAACCAGAACAATGACTTTAAAATCTGCATGGGGACCAAAATGAATGAATACATTTGATTAGCACTTATAAAGCCCCATGATGCCTTGCTGCCACAGTAGTTGTATTTAAATATGCTGTGGTAATTGTTGGATAGCACGCTGGTGGGTAATGCAAATTTGTTTAGCACCACACACCCAACATCCAAAGCCACAATTTTATTGTCTACAGCCAGTCATTTCCATTTGATGTAAAAAGAAAACAACTAAAAATGATTCATGGAATAATAATATGAATGTTTTTTTTATATTGAATCTGTATGTTTAGGTCAAAATGTTGAATAGTTTACTCCATATCTTGCCAAATTTGGACAACCTTAACTACACCTTGTGAAAAAAACCACGCTGTTTAAATCGTATATAGGGTAAAATCTAGGGCTGAATGATTAATCGTTTTCAAATTAAAATCGCGATATGAAAGAATGTGATTAGCTCATCGCAAAGACCGCGATGAAGTTTTAGTTGAATGGTATTCTATTTGATTTAACATTTTTTTATTCCTCTTCATTTTTATATTTATTGTTTTATTTTTCATAGGATGAATGCTGGAATAATGTCACAGATTGTTTACAGAAATGTCCTATTTTCAGTGGATCTTTCTTGTCATTTGTATTACAGTACTTTATTTAACATGATCATAGAAGGTGCAATCTGTAGCTGAAAAAAACAAAAAACGAAAATGGAATCAGAATCACAATATCTGGCAAGAAAATCGCAATTAGACCGTTTCCCCAAATCGTTAAGCCCTAGTCAAATCCTACTGATATCATTCCATTGTTGTATTATACCTTGTGGTTTGTCTACGGTTATGTTAGATTAATAATTCCGATAGTACAGAATTTGTTAAAGAAAAGTAAAAGAAATCTTGCTTTTTTTTGGCATTTCTTGCCTTAACCTTTGAGACAAAGCTTTCTCATCTGGTATACTTCAGAAAGAAAGAAATAATAATAAAGTATTTGTAAAAAACCATCCTATCCAGTTCAAGCGGACACAGTATTATGTGTCTTGGCATGCCTCTCTGCCCTGCCACGGTCATTACTTTGGGGAAATATTTGGGGAATTTCCACTTTATACCCAGATGACAGATTTTAAGAGTTGCAGAGTTGTCTGGTGTCGGATGTAGAGAAGCAGAGACGTGGAGAGCAGTGATTAAAAAACAGATCAGAGCTGTAATTCCCTACCTCCCTGCCTGCCCAGATTGCTGCTGTTGAGCTGTTTGATCACCATCCTGGCAGCCTTGCTTAAAATGCGTTTTTTTGTTGTTGGTATGTTTTCTCTAACTTTACATATCCTTCTGGCAAGAAGAGTTAATTACTGCAAGAATATTTATTGACAACAGCTCCTCTGCTGTTCCTGCTTTCTACACTTAAAAAACAAAACAAAAAAACAGACACAAAGCTATTAATATCATAAATATCATCAAGCAAACATGGCACGTTTGGCTGTCAGATCTTTGGGGGACTGTGAACGTGGATTCTGGAACTGGGACAAACAATGAAAATGTGGCAATAAGTCAAGAACAAAGGGCCAAACAGAAAAGCTTTAAGAGAATTTATAAACACTTCAGACTCAATTTAGTGGAAGTCGTGTCAAAAGGTCCAGATCACCTCAAATTGGTACCAGAGACACCGCAGGCACATTCACTCTTAAATCTAATATTTAAAAAAAAAATAAAATAAAAAAAAATAAAGATAACTTCTGCCAGCGGGGTGAGATAGTTTTGCTTCCCAATGTTGTTTGATAGTTTAAAAACCAAGTATTACATTACTTTAATCTCACACCTCACACTTAAAACTCAATCTGAACACACACACACACACACACACACACACACACACACACACACACACACACACACACACACACACACACACACACACACACACACACACACACACACATTCCAAACCCCCAGCTGCTTGTGTCTGTCTGTGTTTATGACTTTTAATAATATATAGTGACATAAAGGCTTTAATTAGAGGTTTAGCGAGACTCACTGAATAAAAATAATACTGCAAGACCTTTGAGAGGCAACTCGCTGTGCAAGGGGTGCTAATCAGTTTTTACAGCAGGTAATTTGCTGCTTGTTTCAAAGGTTTCCTGAATGTTACAACCGGAGAGATTTATAGCATACTGAAGACAAGACCTGCAGCTAAAAGCATCGGAATCCTGCAAAGCATGTGCGATGGTTTGTGACTATTTATGTGTGGGAGAAGAGACGAGAAACGCACAAAAAGAGAGAAGAAAAACACTACGCGGCAGAAGGACAGAGAGAGGCAGGGAGTGTTGTTTTCCGTGGCGATGCCGACGTGACCAGCGATACTGGAAACACTCCCTGTGATGCTGGCTCCTCTGTCAAAATCAGCAGTCACACGCATACAGCACATAGAGAGAGGCCAAACAAAGACTGGGCATTTGACATTTCCATCATGGCCGCCTGGGCAGTGTTGGACACTATGCGATCACAACCAGACAATTAGCTGGCTGATTCTAGGTTATGCAGCCTGAGGCCACACCTTTTGAGGTAAAGAGGGAAGAAAATTAAAAAAATAACCCATCCACTCTCTTACACCCACCATCTCTCATTTACACACCACCTGACAGAGAGACTCTTTGTCCAGCAGCGTGGGGCTTTACAGCAATAACAGCACACCCCTCCAGTCCCCTCTTCCCTGTTTCCCCGTTCTCTTTTTTTTAGGATTGAATCCGCCCTCCCCCAAAACTGTTTTATTTAATGAACACACAATTAAAGAAGAGACAAGGGAGACAAAGACGGGCAAGGTGTGTATGTGTGTGTGTGTGTGTGTGTGTGTGTGTGCGACGTTCGGGGTGTGAAAGAGAAAAGGCTGGAAGCTGGAAAAATCGGAGGTGCTAGGTTTTGTGAGCACAGCAGGAAAAAGTGCTGAAAGCGGTGAAAATGGCCAGCCTCAGAGGGATTGTGTGTGTGTGTGTGTGTGTGTGTGTGTGTGTGTGTGTGTGTGTGTGTGTGTGTGTGTGTGTGTGTGTGTGTGTGTGTGTGTGTGTGTGTGTGTGTGAGTGGATGCTGGGTATTTCCCTGTATTCCATTGTGACCAAAGAGGCCGCTACAGTGTACAAGTGTGGGCCTCTATTTGCTTTGGTGACGCCTGTAAAAAACTATTTATACGAACCACTGCAGGGATAGATCAGAGGCTATCGTAAAGAGAGTGTTTCTTTTCACAAGATAGACCGCTGTTCCTTTAGAGGAGAAAAATTAGACTAAGACAACCTGTTAGCTTTTTCAGTTGCTTTCTCATTACCTCTACCATCCTGCAACCACAACTACAGACCATCAGACTTTGAACTGGTCACATCTAAGTGGAGCGTAACCTTGTGAAACGGCAGTCATGGCCACCGAGAGGAGAGCAGCCACGAGTTGTGTGTCTGTTCCTGTGAGGGAGCACAAGCCAGCCCCCCCCCCCCAACCCCCGCCTCAGCACTTCCATGGGGAACACAAGCTAGCACTGTTTGCAACACAGGGTCCCCGCAATTCAATTAGGACCGCAGTCCTCATCGCCGTCTAATTCAATCAGGCTTGTGTGAACGCTATTAGACAACTGGCATTTGCTTCACCCCACACACACACTGGCACACAAATGAGATATTAATTTCTCCCTCTAGGTTTCCATGTCTGGTGCAATTAACAGGTCTGGGACTCTGCGTGGCTCCTCACACTCTAAGCCGGGACAGTGCCAGTAAGTGAGGGTGACCACTGATGACCTACAAGGTGTAAATCAGGCTACTCTCAAACTCAAGGAGAGCACAGGGTCATTTCAATGAGTTACTTTGTAGAAAATGTTCAACATTTATAACTAAGTATTGAGGGCAGCTCCACTGCAATACCAAATCACTGTAATAAGTAACTAAAAAAAGGACACAGGCACTTTCGTGGTCTTACCCAATGAAAGGAAAAACATTGCGACCAGTTATTTTAATGGTTAGGTTCAAAGCCTGTCTACAGAAAGCCTTTCCACTCCCTATTCAGCCCCATTGTACCAAATTTGGTTACAGTTCCCCAGAGTTCCACTGGGGGTGATCGCAGACGAGCACAAAATTAATTGAACTCTATGGAGCTAGACGGCTAAATTTGTCTCTTTCGCCTGACTGTCGTTGAGAAATCTCAGATTTGATTGTAGTTTTTGCAAGTTCAACATGGATAATAGATCGAAAGTTGAATGAACGAGTACTTATGTCCTTTTGATTTCTTACAGGTTGCGATGTTGTTGCCCATAACATGCTAGCATTCTGCTAATGAATGCTGATTGGTCATTGAAGGACTGATTACGAACAGAGATCCCGCTTGACGGCATCCGAAGCGGAGCCAGAATGTCAGAGTGAATATTTCAGCCTTGCGGTGGTCTTTAAAACATTAGCAAACCTCTTTCTAGCACGTGTATTGACAGGGAGAGTCTAACCTGTTAGCTGTGTTGTGATGCCTCGAGAGAAAAAAGGAAGTGACTCAGAGATTGCCATAAAGCAGTATCTCTGGCTGTACGGTGTGTATGACGTCATTGACATTTTAAAGGCCTTTTAGAACAAAAAAGCCACTTCATTTGAACACCCAGCAGTGTGTATTTTCTTAGCCTCCCCTTTCGAATGCAACATTCAAATTACTACACTAGAAAAATTATATCCTGAGAAAAATGGATTTTGATATTTTGATATTTTTCATATTGCACTCGCCTGTGGGTGCCCCAAGTGGAACTCTGGTGGAACTGCAACCAGTTCAGAAGCCGGAAGTATCGAGAGAGTGAAACTTTTTCCCTTATTAGAAATTCTTTGTTAGGTTCCATTTTTTTTCCTCCATTAACTTTAGGGACAAATCTCTTCCTGTTAGGGGGAAAATGCCCAAAATCAACTCACAGACTCACCCAGAAGTAGCCTAAGCTTCTTTTCCACAAAATGTGATCTTTGAGTGCCTCTTCAAACACATGCTTACTGATCCAGTCATCTTGTATACAAACACTTGCGCAAATGTGTGCATCACTGTGTGCTCATGTACAGCAAGGGACTTGTGTGTCATGGGGTATGGGAGGACAGGGAGATGATTGGGATGTGACTTTTCGCTCTGTGTCCCTCAGCATTTTTGCTCTAAGCTGCATCTCCTCTGCAGTTGTCACAGAGCTCACTTCGCCCAACCCCCCCACCCCCCCTGAGGAGACAAATTAGGAGCCAAAGTGAGCAGCAGATTAGCTGGAAATGTGGGACACCTGGGAAATGAGCTCTGAGGGTGCAGGATCCTTCGAGAGGGCTCGGCCTCAAAGCACACACGCAAACAAGACACACTCCCGACACACACACACACACACACACACACACACACACACACACACACACACACACACACACACACACACACACACACACACACACACACACACACACACACACACACAGAGCTCATTTAATTCCATCTTCTTCCGATACATATATACATCAACACATAAATAAGCAGAGACCATAAAGAACAAAGCTGCTAATAAACCCCATCTGGCTACTAGCCAGAGGACAATTTCTGCTCATACAGCGGGGGGCTTAACCTCATCTATGTGGCACATACACAAGGCTCACCATCACAAGGTTTGGTATTTACAAGGACAAAAAGAAGTGGGCAGCACTGTTCAGAATGTCAGTAGCAGCTAAAAATACTCTGTACGGGAAATATTAGTCATGTAACAACTGGTGTAAATTAATTTCCCACTAACTGACTTTTTCATTATCTCCTTAACGTTAGCCATAAATAGCACAAGCGAGAAACATGGCATAGATATACTAGGAAATTGTAGCCCATTTTCCATCATCAATTATGCGGACAATTATTTTTCGAATAATTTTGAATAATGGTATTAGAGAAAAAATACCCATCACAGTTTCCCATTCTCAACATGACGTCTTCAAGCTTGTTTTGTCCCACCAACAGTCCAAACCCCAAGAGATTCAGTTTATGATGATTTAAAATGGAGAAAAGCTGCACATTTTCACGTTTGAGAAGCTGGAAGTGGTGTACGTATGGCAATTTTGCCCAATGAATGCCTTAATTGCCAATTTATCAATGAATCAATTAGTGTATTGTTGATAGAGGACTAATCAATGAATCGCTTCAGTCATATATCAGCATTTCCCCACTTCCCCAACACTCAGGCTTGCCTGGAGATAGTGCGTCATTCTCATGTGGCAAACGTTAGTTTCTTGATTCAAACAACGCTGGCAGAGTGGCCCTCTGTTCAAGACCACAACGCTCTCATGATGATCATCAGGTCATAAATACCAAAGGGGGAAGAAAAAAAACAGTGAAACTATCTTAACCACAGTATTTCCATACGGTCTGATAACTACCATCTGTCAATAGAGGAGGAAACAGAGATGAAAGGAGAGTATCACTGGAGCCATGCATGCAGCACAGTAATAACGTCTGGAATTTTCACTGCGCACCCTTTTTTTTCCCCCACTTTTTTTTTTCAGCGCAGGGGAAAAAAAAGATGCACAAACGTGGAATGGTGAAATTACAGGCATCTGAGCCAACATACACGCACGGATGTAGGAATATGAACAAGGCTGGAGGGTGGGCGGTTGTGGGGAATGAAGCGGAAAGGGTCATTTCATGCAGGCAGATCATTTGACAGCTTGCTCTCTAGAGCATGTAGGGGTCCGCTCAGGTTTGCTGGTGGACCCCTTTGGTACACTGGGCTACAGATGGCTGGGGTGTGGCAGGAGGCAGGTCTCGTTTTGTCGCCATTAATTGCCATTTAAGATGGCTTGTCAACCTTCAGGATCCACGTCACACTGGGACTAGCTACAATGTATTCCATTATTTGTAATGACCGATCATTACCAGAGCTGGGAAAATGTCACGTAATGCAGATAATGGTACATCATATGAAATGATGGCATGGTCTTTTTGGTAAATCTGGCCACCAAATGAGCCTCTGTGCTCAGAAGGGGGTAATTCATTCTGTCAAATTCTGTAGCTGCTTGCATAAGGGTGGGAATTACCAGATGTATGCGTTGTTAAAAAATAGCCTAATTCAAATTCATTCAGCTCAATAATTTTGTTTAACAATAAATAATTAATTGCCCTCCGGCCCTAATTTAGGATGGCTTGATTAAACCACATCGCATGGCATGTTGTGTTTTAAGATCAGCAATCTGTTTACACAAAAACAGCCTTAGCCTCTGTTTAACCTCCCACCATCCACCACCGTCGTACTGTCGCATAAAAGTTCTTCTCCACCAAACAAAGGCAGTTTGGCCCTGTTTAAAATTGCATGCAAGCTGAAAGCAGAGACACTGAACTTTCACTGTCATGTGTTATTGTGCTTGTAGGGTTACAATGTTCCTCATGGTGGGAAGGGGGTGGGGGGGAAACACACACCTGTCTATTCATGAACAGCAGTGCCTGAATGGGCGCACACTGTTTCATATTTAAAACAGGTAGGAAATGAGGAGACTTAGGAGCGATCACATGTCAGAGTGTAAAGCTGTCATTGTTGAGGCAAACAAAAGAATGTGGGCAGCCTCCACCCACCCTCAGGCTCATAGGAACAGATCACCTGCTGCACAGGATGCACTGAATAGCACAGCATCCCTGGAAACACCCGCCCGCCTACAAGATTGTACAGAGGGTGCAATGATGAGTTCTTCCCTTTAAAGGCATCCTATTTCCCCCCCTGTGGACAGTCACTCAAATACATTCCCCATCACTCATACTCTATACTACAGATCTCTAAGCCAATGGTTCATACGTTTATTTGAAGGCGTTTGCACAGGACTGTGTTTACTGTACAATATGTCCTCTCCTAGACACACAGATCAACTCTTTATGAGTTCTGACTGGGGCTGTCAGTGTCTGGGCCTCCCAAACCCCCAAATGTGCCCTTTTCTCAAGGACAGCTAGTTGCTAGGGCAACAGGAGCCATTGCAATGTAAGGCAGCTTCCACACTCCTCCGTTCCGCAGGCTGCACCCGAACCTTACAGCCCTGATCATAGCCTCAGACTGCTGATGACAGTGGGACTGGGTGGAGGAAGCAGGATGAGTGGAGATGGAAAAAGTAGAGAAAAGAGAGAAGCGGGACGAATGGAGGGTAAATAACCTCAGTGACCTGCTGAAGACATACAGTGGATTGGTCTAGAATTCACATAATTGTCTTGGCAGAGATAAGAAGCAATACGGGATGAATTACGCCGACCAGTCCGTGAAATAAACAACCTGTTAAAGTTGCCTCACTGTTTTGGAGCTTGTCGGAATTTGTCAAATATCATCAGCTTCACGCTGATTTCAATCGTCCCTATCTGGTTCAACAGCCAGCCTTTTCTGTCCGACACAACAGCCCCTGTAGCTGGCATCCAATGCAGGTAAGAGGCGAGCAGGAAGAAGGGTGATGGTACTAGTGGCGGTGGTGTTAGTGGGGATGGGGGTGGGGGGAGGGGGGTCCTTTTGTGCCTGGAGGCAGATCTAGGAAATAGCTGACAGAGGCAATCACTAGTCTGTATGTGTGTGTCTTTCTGTGTGTCTGTATTTGTAAAGGACAGCACCGAGAGCAAGACAGAGTGAGAGAGAAAGAGGGGAGAGAGGAGGAAGGAGGGGGGACTTTACCAGAGTCCAAACAAAGGCAGCAAGCGGCAGCTCCGAGCTCGGTGACAGAGGCTCCCTAAGGTGCAGTCTAGCTGATGGACAGGTGGCATAAAGGGGCTGCGTGTTGTCCAGTCAGTAGGGACAAGAGGGGTGTCACAGGAAAGGGGCTGTAGGAGGGGAGGAAGCAAGGGAGAAGTGGGGGTGGCATTGCAAGGAGCAGCAGGTGCTGAATCCTGTCACTGTCCCTGTGTAACCCTCCAATGCACATATACAAACACACACACACACACACACCCCTCAAACAAAGCACAAATAATAGACAGTACCCTGAGCTGGACTGTGAGTATCATGTTCATAGTATAGATTTCATATCGCCAACCGTTTCTTCCTGGAGTGTATTTGTTAAAGATTATATCAGTTCTTATGAACACAAGCATTTAATGAGACTGCAAGGAGTCTGAGTGAATTGCATATCCATCTGATCTACAAGAGAACAAAAAACCAACAGCTGTAATGCGCGTAAGTATGAAACAAAGAGGAAACTTATCTCTCAGACAGTTTTACTGTGCCATGTTCTTTCAATGCAACAGGACACATTTTTAAATCTTCTCCTGACTGCATAAGTTTTTGTGAAAAAAAAGACAACAAAAAACATAATTTTCATGACACATTTTGTGAGGACTTGCAAAGTGCTCTGAATAGTGGTACATTCTCTGAACTGAATCAGGCTCGCGTGTCAGATGCATATTAAGGTCATTCAAGCCATGACATGCCAAGGAAGCCTTAAACCACCAAAACAGGAATTCACCTGATATCAAGACTCAAAAGGTACAACCAAGGGATTCAATCTCACACACACACACACACACACACACACACACACACACACACACACACACACACACACAAAACCATTTCCCGGCACCATTACACCTGTGCCTAAAAAAGGCTGGTATTGTTGGGAGGAGATTCATCTGAAAGCTTTAATGGCTGCTATTTAAAGGTGGAATACA
This sequence comes from Gymnocephalus cernua, assembly GCA_023631565.1. Taxonomy (NCBI): domain Eukaryota; kingdom Metazoa; phylum Chordata; class Actinopteri; order Perciformes; family Percidae; genus Gymnocephalus; species Gymnocephalus cernua. The sequence goes on from CM042428.1 coordinate 15,196,527, forward strand.
TTGAATATCCCAATAATAGCTGTAGAGTGAGGTGGTGGCCCCAGAAAATGTATAGTGATTGAATAGATTGACTAATTAGCCTTTAAATATGTCATTGATTCATCTAAAACAAGGGATCCCTGAGCTATTCATCCTCCGCATCTTCTCCTCCTCTATGACTACATCCTTAACCCTGATAAAGGAGGGGCTTGGCTGGCTGGTCTCCCTTCCATTTGTCCTAATCAATGGAGGCTGTTCAGCCCAGACCCAGGGGGTCAGTGAAATTAAGTACCCAGCTCACATAGAGAGGGATCGAGCCAATGCTGGGGGGGGAGGGGTGATGTGGGCACTGCCTGTTACCTTGGCAACTCTGCTACTGCTTAGTTTTGCCCAATATATTCCTTCAGTCCAACTCTTCTCCCCTGGTTCAGATGGTTTGTGCCAAAATGGCTGCTCTCTAGGAATATTTATTTGTGTGCATTGCAGTTATTTCTCTTCATGGACGCTCCTCGCAAACAAATTCCAAGTATTGATTTAGACAAACTAAGCACTGACATGAGTAATACATCATTCTCAACTACTGAAGACGCTTCTTTGCCATGATAAAGTATAGAATTGTAAATTAATGTTTTTTTTTATTCAGTTTCTATTTCACAGAATAATAAAACTAACAGAGAAAAGAGGGTGTGTAATTTTTTTACAATGTAGTGTTGAAGGCCCAAAAGGATACAGATGCTCTTGGGCATTCGGTCTGGCGGCTACAGTACTCTTTAAGTGTCTGGTGGTGCTAGTGTTAATACCTTATTAAAGATGTGCAAAAGAAGAAATATTTACAAAAGGAGTAAATGAGTGGGAATTTTCTTTCATGCTCTACTAGGTGTTGGCAATCTGGACCTCACCAACTGGGATTTGAGGGAGGGAAGGAGGAAGCACCGGTTTATTTTTCTGTATATTTGGGATTTTTTTTCTTTTCTTTCTGCCAGACCTACAAAAACATTAGCTTTTGCCCTGATGTGATGCTGTGAAGTTATTCTACAGTTAAACCCTGAATGATTAACTTCATGTAGTAAACTGGCTTGACAGTTTGAATTGTTTGTTTTGTCACACCCCTGCTAATAGCTTGGGGGTTTTAACTACAGTATATTTAAACCTGTTGTTGAAATTCACTAACTTTTTAGGAAACTGCTCTTTGTTTAATTTGCGTTAAATAATCGTGCTAGATGGGTTCTTTAGACTCATACTTAATAACCTGGTGGAGAGTCTCTGGTGAGGCCTACGTGTCAATCATTCTCAGTTAGACAGGATTAGTCGTATGACTAAAACTCACGAGTCATACATGTCACACACATACACATAACCTTAATGCAACCTAACTAGCCTGAAGGCATAACTTTCCCCTTGGCATGCCTTGGCACATTCCAGCACTGCATATCTGACATATCCATACAGGCCGGCACATATTATCTTTGACGTTAATGCTGAGGTGCTGAAAAGGTCATTGTAAAAATATAATGGTTGAATATATACCTTCTGGGGATAGCTCCTGTATTTACTCATATTGACATGTAATTTGAGTCATCACAACTATATCTGTTTGTGCCCTCTGTAGACCAGCAATTTACAACAGAGGAGGGCAGATAGGAACTATTAAATGCACATATGCATTCACCTATACTGTAAACACACACAAATCAAGGCCAGTTTCATGGCAATGATGGTTGCCAAATGTAAGTGAAGGTATAACAGAAGTTGAGGCAGCTTGAAATGAGTGAGGGCTTGCAAAAGGCAGATTAGTCTTGGGTTCCTGGAGGCAGCAGGATTATCCCAGGGAGGCTAGTGGGGGTCATGTCAGTTGCACTCAAACTAAAATCCCCATCTGTAGCAGACCTGGATGAAATGCCATGTGCAAAAAATCTTTACAGGTTTTAACCTGGCTGCAATACAAGATTGGTTGGTTTCCACAAAAAAAAAAAAAGCCAGACAGGACAAAAGAGAATTTGTGTAACAAGTGTGTCTTAATGGTTCGGGTTTCCTAAACCCTGATCATCTCCTGCTCCACACATATTATAACACATGGGGGAAAATGATGTGCACAATCTTTTTCAGCAGCTCTGGCACAGACAATGAGAAAAGAGGACAAGCACAGACACGGTTAGTCTTGCTTCGCTGCATGAAAGTTTGATGAGGAAATGGGAAGGGCATCCATCCAAGACTTTCGATTTGTGGACCTCTGCCAACTCCCTTAACCAGAGACATAAGCAGTTGATTAAAGAATAAGGAAAGTCTTTCTTGCAGTCCTGCGTGGTGATTCTTATGGGCTCGTTCCTTAGACTGCATCCAACAGCCTGTGATATTAAACACAGAACACAGTGATATCAGACACAGTGATATCAGACTCTAAATGTCCGATCTAATGGGCATGATAAGAATCTGCCCCACACATCCCTCACATTTGCTGTCAATATGGTGTCTGCATGCTGGATTAACATGTACAATTCACTGTTACAAGTTTGATCTAAGGCAATAAAAAATAAAAAAAAAGTATTGACAGAGAAGTTCTTTTTAGAATCTGAGCTTTGGCTGCTGTTTCTAGATAGAGGACTTATCAAGAATATGTTCTGTAGGGAACCACCAGGGGCCTCCGAAGAGAGTCAAATACCTTCTTATCAGCACACTAACAGGTTCTGGTTTGACAAGCTCAATTAGCCAGCGCTTGGTGCTGTGTATGAGGAGACCACGCTCTCAGCACGAGGCCCATATCAACAGAACCAGGGAGATGACAGAGAAGTCGAGCCCACAAAGGCCTGATTGTGGCGGTGCCTGGAAGGCCGGTGAATGGGTAGAGAGGGAGGAAGGACTTATGTTCTCAGGGGTTTTGTGATGTGGCTGATAAGAATCTCCCAGCTGAATGACAATGCCACTGCAGAAAGTACTCCGGATAGATGACTTCCACTGAGGTCAAAATCCTTAAATCAGCATAATAAGATAAATGAGTTGGAAATGAAAGATTGTTCTATTGAAATTTAGGATATACTGTATATAATACAATGTTTCCTTTTCCATACTCTAGCATGAACTGACAAGGCCAGACAGCTCGCAGCGCGCCTTTGACGGGGCAACTGTATTTTTTCGGAAAGGGCAAAAAGATAAACGGTGTAGTGTCAAGGCAAGTCACCCGACTGTTTTCATAACAGTGGCAGCATTTTTGGATCTCAGCTCCGTTGAATAGCAAAACAGTGATCCTGTTGATGCCCATGCCTCTTGCAACACTATACTGACAGATAACGAAGCGCATTAGAGCTATGATTTCAATCATTGCCAGTCACTCCATAATGGGAAGCCTGCCCGCTGGCATGGTGTACACGCAGATGGAATTTTAGCCATCTTTTGCCAAGCTTTCATTGGCCCTTTCCCCCACTGCCACACTTAATAGCAGTGAGATACAACACTGTGAATAATCCGTACTTAATCATGCGGCTTGCAGGCCCAGTTGATTCTTGTAATCTTCCAACTTTGCACTGTGTTTGGATAAAACATCTCCTGGCGGGCCTTGAGAGCATAGACAAACATTTAAAGCTATGCAAATACAATAAAATCAATCTTTTTAATATGTTCAGGATTCCTGTGTAGATACACGTGTACTCATGTTGCCAAGAGGCCAACATGAATACATGATGGTTTCTTGGCCTATACAACACACCTTAGATATGTTGTGTCTACCTCTGCTCAGAACATGTGGCTGTGTCTTCCTCCTCCTGCAGCCTCGAGACAAAGAGCACACAAAGAAAAGAAGAAAAAAAAACTACTTAACTACAAGCAATCTGTTGAAATAGGTCATTATGGTGGAGGCATGCTGTGAATGCACCGCGTCCCCAAATCAATACGTGAATTGCTATATTTAGTAAGAGGGTCGCAAGGAGGAGTTATCAAGGCTGTACAAGGAATGAGAGACATCAACGAATCAGCTCTGTGCTTGAGTCGGGCCTGCTTGTTTTAGATGCAGATGGCTCCAAAATGTCTTCTCTAGTGAGGATTTCTCTCTGTGGAGAGTTGAGACACCCCTTATGGTGGCTGAAAATCTCACATTCTGCTCAGTGTCGATGTCATAACATTACCGGCCAAGGTGCTACACTGAGACAAAGTAATCTGAAATGTCTGCGGTTGGGGGGCATTGTTATTCTAATTGATTCAATGGTATGGTTAAAAGTATTGACACAGTGGTGTATACGTTTTTGTGTATCATATTTAGAGTCACTAGATCAGTGATAACCTCAATACCAGAGCAGTGTGCACAGATAAGTTACTTAAGAGTTTACAAAACTAAAAATCTAATTGTAAATTCCCCCCCCCCCCCCCCCCCGATATTCTCAGATATATTTCCCCAAGTAATGAGCAACTAATATTTGCCTTATCTCTTAAAAGTTAAATCCTATTTATTAAAAACAGCTCGGAGTCATACTGTACTTCTGCACTAACAAACAAAATACACAAGTTGAAGTGACACCTGCCATTGACAGCCCTGAACTGAGCCAAATCATATAATCATACTGAAAGAGGAGAGGAACCATCTTCTTGGCCAAGTGCTTAACATCATGTAGTGTGGTTAGTATAGGTCTACACTGTGCCATGATCTCTTCCTTTAAGACTCCTTCTCTCCTTTCTGTCTCGCTTTAACTATATTTGTCTCCCTGTGAGCTGACAAAGTCTGTCTTTTTGTGTCTGTCAGACAAAATCCTCAACACCGTCATGACTTAGCACCGTGAAAAAAAAAAAAAAAAAACTAAGACAAGGGGAGAGCAGAATCAAAACAACCTCATTAATAACTGTGACTAATGTATTCCAGACGGTTCTTTAAGCCTGTTACTTCTCAGAGAAGAGATGGCCGCATTGGGGTGGGGGGGGGGCAGCGGTGGCTCTGGTGTGTCGAGGCGGTGCCATACTGAGTCGGTTGGCAGGGGGGGGAGTGAATAAAAAACACCCCGCACATGAAAATGCGCTGATCTCTCCCCCACCTAAAGTGCCCAAATAACTCTGTGGAGACCTCAGAGCCTTGATATGACCACAACACTAGTCCCAGCACGAAGTGAGCATTTCCCAGGCATCAATGCGCTGCAAGGCCAATCCTGACTTTGTAGTAAACACTGGCGGGTGGTTAATGTCCGGTCCGGAGGAGTTGGGTACGTGATTTTTCTATTTGCAGTAGTATGTTGACCCTGTCTCTCCGTTTCACTGCCTGTCTTTCTTATCTTGGTCTCTCTTTGAGTCCTATACATTTCCTCTACAGCGTTTTGCAGTGCAGCGAGTCTATGTTTTCAGTAAATAGGGAAATCAAATCTTGGCCTGAAGTACTTCTTACGGCTCTCTTTTTCAGGTAAATTTACTTAAAACCCATTACTTGGACCTGATGGATCTTTGACAACGTACATAATCAGTTTTGCCTTGTTATGAACCATAGTTTGAGATACTGGACTGGAATATAGAACCATAAAAAGTTCTGTGTTCTGTGTTTAATTTACCAACAATGAGAGATATTCATCTATTCTTTAGGTAAAGAAAGTGTATCAGCTTAGTCCTCCTCTGGAAATCATTTTGCAACTGACCACTCTTAAGTGCACAGAAACATTTTTACAATTCACAGAGCAAATTTTATGGTGTCTAGAATTACAAAGAATTGAAAGAATAGACTTCAGCCTATTAAAAAGTAATTACGCAGTAATTACTGTCTAATTTTCAAACATGATGGGGACATAAAAACATTATGATATCCCAGCACTGTACTTTAACTCATGCTGTGAGGTGCACAGGAAGCAATTGTTATTTTTCCACACAGGGCTAAACAGAGCAGCCTTCTCATTAGCTTGTTGTTTACAGTCTCACCTCCTCCTCCTCCTCTATATAAACCCAGTATAAACAGGAGAATCCCCAAAAGGCTTTCGAGTATAAAATGTGGGAAAATATTGCTAATCACGACACAAAGACCTAGAGGTGAACGAGAAGCACAGGGGGCAGAGGAGTAACGTGGTGAGATTATTCTCACCCATTAACTACTGGTAGGCTACATATTATTACATACTGGTAGGAATATTCTGACTGACTAGATAAGGATTAGCCTGGCGGATTGTGCTACGTCTTTCATCTTCCAAGGCGTGGGTGAAAAAAAAAAAAAAAAACTGTATCCTTTAGATGAACCCGGTTCTTTACAAGACTTATAAGAATGTGAAAAAGCGTGTCGAACTGTACCTTTCAGCCGAAAGCTTGGGAATTTGAACAGCTCATTATATTTAGTAATGCATTTGCTTAGCAGCTGCCCAAGGGGAAGTGAAAAGTTTTAACATCCAGAAAATTCTGTAAGTAGTCCATTTACAAACCCGAGCTGTCCCCCGCAGCAAATGAACACCATCCCCCCCTCCACCAGGCTTCAACAATGAAACCATGTTACTGGAGCCAAGACTGTTTTCCTGCCCAGCATCAAGTACGCTCATCCTGCACAAGTCTTAATTGAGTACTGTGATAAACAAGCAAAAGTAGGGAGGGAGAATATTAAATACTGACAATGTGACAGCAGCAACAAAAAAAAATGGAGTGTAATGGAATATGGAGCACTTAGTAAAGTGTTTTTGTCATCCAAAGAATCACACACAGTTTTTTCTTTATTTTGTAGTGATATTTTCAAATAATGCTTCCACTATTTTAAGCCATACTAGCAGCATGGCTAAAACTCCATACCAGTCTGTCGCTCGCTCCCCTACTTTGGTCCAGACTAAATTATCTCAAGAATTACAGGATGGAATTTCATGAAATTTGGTACAGACATCCATGGTGCCCAGAAGATGAAGCCTACTGACGTTGCTAATCCACTGACCCATCTAGCATTACCAGCTAAATTAAGCTTAAGTTTTCACTTATCTAGTGAAATATCTCAACATCTACTCTACTAGCACAACATTTGCTAGATACATTCATGGTTCCCTGACGATGAATCCTGATGACTTTGGTGATCTTGACGTTTCCTCTTGCACCAGCAGCAGGTTGGCATCTGGTTTTGAGTGAAATGTTTTAACAACTATTGGATGAATTGTCTTGAAATTAGGTTTCCCATTCATGCAATCTTAAGGATGAACTGTAATGACTATAGTAAACATCAACTTCTCTTCTAGAACCATCATCAAGTCAAATTTAAAGGTTTATAACCAAATACCTGCAACATTGATTACATTCCTACTATCGTCAGCTGCACTTTAACAAATGTTAGCATGCTTGTATGCCAAACTAAGATGGTGAACAAGGGTCGAAATTATACCTGCTTTACATCAACATGTTAGCTTTGCCATTGCGAGCATGTTAGTATAAGTAGCTGAGTACAGCTTGACAGAGATGCTACTGTTAGCATAGACTATTTGTCCTGTTAAATAGTGGTTATCTCTTAGGCCTTCTTTTGACCTGATGAAGATTTGACTGAGATCTAAACTTTGTATATTAAAATACATTTGTGGTTTCAAGTCAGTGCGCAGGTGTTACTCTTTCATCAATATCCCCTGGGCCTTGACACTCAATATAGTGAATGACATAAGCAATATGTCTTTTAAACAAAAACATATTCACCTGAATTCTCTCAGAAGTCAGGAACTCACAGGTAGTAACCTGGCAAAGAAAACAAAGTACAATCCTGCAGCGGTGGCTCTCGCAGGGGAGAGCTTAACTTTACATTGATGGGGCTTAAGAGGCATGTGTTTAATTTCCAACTCAAACACCACTCTAGAAACCTCCCGGGGAGCGTGATGACAGAAAGCTTCACTATGCCAGGCCAACGCTGGAGTTGACATTAGCCAGTGGATTTCTAAACATTTCGGAATGAAATCCCAAAGTAAAATAAACCTCAATATAAACGGCTTGATTTGGTTGTTGATATTGCTTAAACAGTGCAGAGGCCCCAGTGGGTAGATAACGCTTGTGTGGACACGATCACCTCATTGGGATTCACTGAGGTCAACAGAGATGCTGCCCTTGAATCCAAGGATACTTTCTGTTTGTTGGTTTTTCTTATTGGGTCTCAGGCACTGGAATTAGCTGTTCATTTGAATCAGCCTTTTTGTTTTCCTTCCAGAGCAGCAGGGTGTACTTTCTGAATGCAAATCACTTTGATTGCCAAGTAATTGAATGAACAGGACTTTATCTTAATGGCACTGCGAGAGAGATATAACAACAACTCAGAGATTTACAGTACATGCTGACTCGTGGTACACAGCGAAGTGGACCTTGCAGTATCCAACAGATAATCTAGTAGATGTACAGCAACAGAGACTTTGGATTTACATATCTTTACATCCATGTTTAAATCACTGTATGCCATTTGTTCTATGTTAAAGAGGGAAGAAAGTGACTTTCTCACAGTATACAGTCAAAATATGCACCAAAATGTCTTATTTTCAAGAACTGAGGAAACCAGCTGCATTTTGGGGTTGACAACAACACTTTTTCCAAATGTTATGATGTGTTTCGAAAGGAGCTGTATCAGGACATTTTCTAAGTAATCCCTCAGTTGAAGTCAAAACATCAGAATCCAAATACAAGAGTTCATAGCATTAATATTCTGTGATGTCTTCCTTTTAAGCTGCTCAAAGGATATGATCTCTCGTGATTATTAATGCAATATGTTGATGGGCGGTGAGGCATATAACACTGATAAGAGGAGATGACGAGAAAGAAAACCCAGCTCTTTTAATATTTCTCTTCCCCTGTTGCCTTTCCATTATGATCTATCTCTACCCTCCTGTCTCTGGCCCGTCCATGCAGCCGTTTAATCTTTAATCACCTCTGGTTTAACAGGCAAGAGATCTTTGTTGGTGGGTGATGTTACTTATTTTAGAGTCCATTATACTTCTGGAGTTTTCTCCACACGGGATGAAATACGGGATGACTATTCTCTGTTTAACTGTGGTACTAAGTCAAAGGGAGCCCCTTTTTCAGATTTCAAGCATACAGTTACATAAGCTGCTGTCGTCAAAGTTCTTCTCAAGGAACCAACTGTCAAATAATTCAAATGAACTGAGCAGCAACACAATGAATAGCTAGGTGAATTATATAACTAACAGATGTTTTTGTAATTTCTAGGGGTACATATTCAGGTTGCCACAATAAGCACTTTTGTGTGTTGAGTATCTTATGCTGCAATACTATGATGTTGTGAGAGTGAATGACCATCTGGTGTAAAGCAGAATATAGACTCAACCCTTTATAGCTTCTTAGTTAATGACCAAGGGGTTAACTGTGTGAGAACAACTGTGCTCATCTCTCGGATACTACGGCCGTTGTATCCAAGTGGCACATCCCACCAATGTCAGGAATAGATGAGCTTTCTCTCCGCACTCACTTTTAGAATAGCTCTAATGTAGGTCAATGGCATACAACACAAGACACCACCATTTTCTTCCAATGTTGACCGAGTTCTAACACATCATTGGAAAACAAGGTCACTGATACTCGAGAGGGATTCCTGTCTTTAACAGTGAGCCTGATTGTTTCTCATCTTTTATCCAGACAGATGCTTAGACCATCAGTCTCCCATGTAGCCGAGAGAGCTCTGAAAGGACACGAGTCGAGGACATCTGAGAGAGAGCACATGGGGGATGTTTTGACAAATCCCCGGCCTTGTCCCTGATGAGAAAAGAGAGGCACATATGGAAGGATCTCTATATACTGCACAGCTCTCATTTCCTCGGAGCCATAAGGTCTCAGAGTTGTCTCTCAGCTCTGCTCTCATGGAGAAACATCAGAAAACTGTAAAGGGTATGGTCATCAGACTCTCTAGTATTGCAGGGCTCAGGGTGAGACAGGGATAGGTGTTACAAGCAAGAACCAGACCTGCAGAAAGCTTCTACACTAGAAGAGATGGCCAATAATGTAGATGAAAAAGAGGTAGTGGGATTATAAGAGGTCAGACTGTCTGAATTTGAGATTCAAAAGATGGTGTGGGATAATGAGGAGTGTGACAGAGGGGGCATATGGAGCATGTGCAAAGACATGTGGAAAACGTTTACAGGCTCAACAGGCCGTGATCTTTGAGTTCAGGGAGATTGGCGGGGATCGCAGGTCACGTTATCACGTCTGCATATGATGAATGTGCTGTGAAAATGAGGATGATAAAGTGTATGGTGTCTGGGTATACATGATTGCATGCTTGTAGTGCATATGTTCTTGTTCACGGTAACATATATTAGAATGGCTGTATGTGTAGTTTTTCTTCTCTCATTAGACTTTTCCCTTCCTCTCATTAGAGGCTCCCCCACTTGTTTTCTCTCCTGCTGTATGGATGTGTGCAGGGTGTAGAGAACAGACGGAGAGAAAAAGAAGACTAGCAGACAGAGTAAAAGCACCTGGCCATATTGAAATCCTACCACAGTGGGGAGGAGGGAATAAAGGCTCCTGAATGTTCCCTGGGGCCTCTGCGGACAGAATGACACGTCTTAGAGCTCGCCTGTTCGCCTCCTGCTGTTACAACATCCTACACTGTGTTCAGACCAAAGAGGCTGCCTCTATCAACTACACATCACAGCCCCTTCACTGGGTCTAAACGAAAGGATCAGTAATGGAAATGAATTGATATTGCCTATGGTGCAGGAATGAAGTCATGTTCCCTATGATGCCATTTAACAGACAAATGTTGTCGCGATTAACATCTGCTCAGACGCTATTTTGTAGTCCTTATGCTTATACTAAACGGCTCCTAAGAGCAGCCGAAGCAGCCTTCAATCTAAGAGAATAAGTGTGGCTTTTACTGTGACATAATATTGTGTGAATGCCTAGTGTGTAGGAAAGCAGACTGTTGACATTTGGTCTCCCTCTCTTTTTCTTATTCTCTCCCACTCACTCTCTCTCTCTCTCTCTCTCCCTCTAGCTTAGTTACTGCAGCCCAATGCAACCCTTCCTTCATTTTTGTTTGCACAATGCACAATGCAGCTAAAGCCTTGAGGGGGTGTGTTTGTTTTGTTTCTTTGTGTCTTGTTTCAGCTCAGAGGACAGTCATCCAGCTTTTTCCCCGTGTGCGCTGTTAGTCAATTAGAGCTGCCATCAAAGACAGAGGCACCCAGGGAAATAAAGGCAGCGGCGTGGATTTGTCTGTGCTACGCTGATTTCCACCCTTAAACCCTCTCCAGACGAAGAGCAATAATTGGGATTCTGACAGTGGGTTAGGGGGACTCATTTCCTGCCTTTGCCTCCTCCCCTCCTCTTTTCCATGCAATCATGTCTATCCAATCATGTCTGCCCGGCACCTACCTTTGCACTCGATCCCCCTAACTCTCTTTATCTGCAACCACGTTTGGCTGAAGAATTACTGAAGCTTTTCCTCCTTAATCTAATTGCTCTGGGTGCAACTGCAGGAGCCTCGCTTCCAAGCAGCTCTTACCCGCCACTGACGCAGACCTCACCGAGAGATTTACAATAGAAGAGTAGAGCTGCACAATATATAGTTTTTTACCGCCATCGCGATATCAACTTACGCAATACACATATCGCAAAAGGCTGCGACATATCGCAGTAACACTCGGAGATTTATTGTGTTAGTTGAAAGAGAATATTAGCAGAAAACTACACTTTAAAATGTAACAGTCTGTAACTGACAGTTGTCAAATGTCATACTTTTTTTAGTGGTACCTTTTATGTTCAATTCAGTGTTCAATTTGTTCAATGAAATAATGATGGAAATGGTTTCCTTTTATTTGTTATAAATTCAACTAGCAATTTTTTGTTGTATTTTAGCAAAATACTGAAAGCAGCAGGAAGGCAGAATGGAGTACACTTTTATATCCATTTATTTATCGCTAGTAATATCTTTATTGCGATGTTCAGCAACGTTATCACATATCCATATTTTCATCATATCGTGCAGCCCTATAAAAGAGGCCCTAGTGCTATGTCCATTATACAGTATAAATACAGTATATATTACATATACATACATATATATATATATATATATATATATATATATATATATATATATATATATATATATATATATATATGTTAGTGCTGTCAGTTTAATGCGTTATTAACGGCGTTAACGCACACCGACAATGTTTTTAATCGCACGATTAACATTCTTTCGGATCTAGCTAGACCGGAAACAAAACAGACACGGCCGGCAAAATTACGAATCCCACTATGGCCACGCCATGTCCCGCCCTACGAAGCAGCTCGATTGGTTGGGGTTAGGCATTTCACCTCGAGTGGTTAAGGTTAGGATAGCGGATTGGTCAGGAGACAGGATCTAAACAAATGGGGTTACGTTACCTTGGACGCCTGGCCAATAGAATTGATTGAAGGGCGGGTCTTGGAGTCGCCGGCCGCACACACTTGTTTGGGCTTGCGAGCCGTGTAGCTACTGTAGGCTCGTCACGGCGATTAGCTTCAGAGCGAGTAGCGACTCTAGAGTCATAGTGAGAGAAACAAAGTGTCTCCTCTGTTCTTTATGACCATGGTGGGAAACCTGGAGCAGGAAAAGTTAACCCTCTCCTTGATTTTACGTTGTTTATGGAGAAGGACAACCAGGAAATGAGTTGGGGGAAACTACAGTCGCTATGACGACCAGCCACGCTCGCCTCAGGCATGAGGCAGTACTATCTGCAATGGAAAATCAAGGTAACAGTGTTACATTGTGTGAAAGATTATTAGCTCCAAGTGTAAATGTTAGTGTGAAATTGAACACTACGTATATCCAATGTTGTTTTCAATTAAAAAAAAAACATTTGCACAAAGCAAGTCGATCCACTTTTCCATGTTGATAAGAGCATTAAAATGAGAAAATATAATGGGACAAAAAGAAATCAAGGGACATTTAGAATAGATAAAAATGTGCGATTAATTGCGATTAATCGTGAGTTAACTATGACATTAATGCGATTAATCGCGATTAAATATTTTAATCGTTTGACAGCACTAATATAACTAATATACTGTATATATATATATATATATCAGCGTGTGAGTATGGAGGCAAGTGTGCATCTCTGTATTAAGGATGTAACATTATGGACTGGAATTGGTTCTAAAAAGGTTTATATCAACAGTAAAATACTGTACTGAACTAATGTATAGGTGATATTTTTAAATGTCTCTCACTCCTATACACTTTACAATCGCTAAGATTTTCCCTCTCTTTCTCAGGCAATCAAGTTGGTTTCGCAGTCAAGATCATTATTTCCACTGCACATAAGTGGAAAAGTGTGCAGAATATGTAACAGTTGCTGTCATGCTGTCTGATGTTATGTGTTGACTATTCTTCCAACAAATCTGGGCCACACAAGTCCACACGACCTACGCTGCTTGTTTTACGCTGCCTTTCTTTTCCCACACCAAATACAGTCATTAACAAAGACAAAACACAAAGAAGAATCAAGCTGTGAGTATCGCTGTGACAAATTGTCTCCATCTGAATCTTCACTGCTCTATAACACGAGCCACACTCCCACAGTCGAGACCCTTGAACTCACAATGGCATGGGGTTAGATGATTAGATTTCAGTGTGTGTGTGTGTGTGTGTGTGTGTGGGGGGGGGGGGGGGGACGACACATGGGTATTGTTAAGGGAGTTTGCAATTCCACCCATGAACATGGATCTCATTGTGACCCACTGAAGAGAATGTTTTTTTTTCATTCTGGAGTGAACAGCAAGGGCAAACAGGTCCTCATGTGTCTCTGTGGTGCACCATCTCTCTTTTCACGGCTGTCTCTGCTAAAAAGCCCTGGTGTGGTTCCTTCACTCACAGCACTTCTTAGAGAGGAAACTTAATGCTCACAAAAAAGGCCTCAGCAATTTGATGTAAGCGCGCCCTTCTACTGTCAATATTTTGACAGATTTCATGACAGCATAATTATTTGCAGGGATCCCTGCCAAGGATTTAATTGTTACATGCATAATTACACGTTTAGTTGCGGAGATGTTGGAACAAAGCATCGGTTGCGTCCTTAATATTACAGTACAAATAGTGTCTTTCATCTTGGCTACTTCATGCTGTCTCTGTGGCTCCATAATCCAGCTATGAAAGGGGATATCTTACAAACCCTCCAAGGGCACCTCTCACAAATCAATTCATTACCCCATTATATCGGCAGGCAAAAGGCCCATCTTTCCTAGATCAATTCATTATCCAACTTCTGGCAGTTGAAAGGCGGTGACTGACCACAGTTTCAAGCACTGCTATCAGCTTTCAGTGTTTAGGAAGATAACTAGAGAGCTGACCAAGTGGTGGCAGCCTTCTGAACAATGGGGTACCCGTGGAATAATATCCTTTTTAACCGTAATGGTTTTATTTTCCTTCTTGGTAAAATACACTCTTCCCCATTGTTTGCACTGGGGCTCATAACTATTGTATGTGGCCATAAAAATCCATCTCCATGCGTGGCGTTCCACAGCTGCACTCTCAGATAATGCATTCATTTCATAAAGCTTTAATATTCAGTCAGGGAAGTGACAAAGTGAACGGTCAAAATTGGTCTAGGCGTTCACCTATATGTGCTTCTGTCAGGGTGAATACAGTTTGTCTACAAGCCCTGCAGTGCTCAGATCTATAATTGTCACTACCGTAGAGGGGGGTGATAAAGAAGGGAGCATGCAGTCAGTGAAGCTTCTCTTCTGGTGGACCAGCAGGTAAGGAGGAATAAACAGGCGGGTGGTCAGAAATGGAAGGTGAAATCCTACATTGTTTCAGTCAAAAAGTCTCATGCCCAGCTGTGCAGGATATGAAACAATCACGCTTTCCCACGTTGAGCTGACAGCATTTAATTGTATAATCCCGTTTAGCACAATAAAAAAACACCATGACTGAGGACACCCCTGAGATGTTCCAATCCACCACATGCAGTGAATTACACGTAGGTCAAAAAAACAAGCCAATTTGTCCTATAATGTGGGGATGTGGATTCAGAGTAGCTTGTTATAGCAGTAGATAGTAGCTGTCTTCTCGTGCCTCTTATTGGCCTGTAGTCCTTAAGGAGGAGCTGGTGCCTGTCCTCATTAGTAGTCATTGAACGGGGCCTGACAGTGTTTGGGAGTCAGCACCCATTATGTTTCCCCTCCCAGCACACAGACACTGGGGGGGATGTGTCGTAATTACAGGCGCACATAAGAGAGGTTGTTGTGCTGGGCTGGAGCAGCACGGCTCCAGACTGCAGGCTACGCACTGTCATGCTGTTTCAAGTGATCAAGATCCCTAAGCACGTTGAGCAAATACCACCTGCCAGACTGCGGACCGGGTATGGCACAGGTAAATGTTGGGTACAGTGATGTTTTGAAAAGCCAAATCGATTTTTTTTTTGCCTGTGAGGGATTCCAATTAACAGGCAATTTTGAAAAATATCCACTTTGTCCTCATGGATGAGAGGAGGCATTCTACCAACAAAAGAATTTTTACAGATTCAAAATTGCTGTTCTTACTTTCTTTGAATTTCTGTTGAGCATTAGTTCTGTGCACTGAGGTGCTTCTCTGTAGGCCGAAACATGAAACATGAAACATATTTCTATTCTAAAAAAATCTAAAAACATTCAAATGTGGGCCATGGGTTACAAAAATTACACTCTGAAAGTGCATTTAATTCACTTCCTTACATATAGATTCAACTATTATAATCTTTATGAAATAAACAGGAGGTTTAACTGTACTGTAGATGTGCTACAAGGGGCACACAAAGGTAAGTAATAAAACAAATAAATAAATACAAAATGTTCCATTGTGATTTGCAGCCACTGATGAGCAACTCCCCCATCCCTTTCTGTTCTGCAGTCACAACTTCAAAAGGCAGCAGTGTATTTACAGATAGTAAATAAATAAATCATTTTTATTGAAATATGATGGCTTCAGTTAAATAATCTATGCACATAATCATGTATACCTTCCATTACGTTTTTTTTTTTTTTTTTTTTTTTAAATACATGGCCATAGATCACTATATAGCTTATACCATCAATTAAATGGGAGCGGATAGATCCCTGGAACAACTTACAGTGAAGAATAAACACTGTATGGATTGTATCCTTCAGTGTTTGGATTACTCTGTTATGATGCCAGAGAGGACTGATTCATAAGGCTTAGCAGATTTAATTAGAGCAAAACATACCTCGACAAACGGTCCCATTCTCCACAGCCTCGTTCCCAGCCTTGCACATACAGCGTCCGATGGGTACCATCCATTCACCGTCTCCATTGCAGTACAACTTAATGGGCACATCCACCTCCTCCGCGTTGGGGATGCAAACACCTCTTGCAGCCACCAGGGAGGTGCTCTCTGCTCCTGAGAGTGTCTCCTGGAACAACGCCCCGTTAGTGATGATACGGGGGCACTTCCGGTAAAAGACGCGCACAGCGATGAGCGACATACAGCCGCCGTAGTCCTGGAAGGCCAGGTAGAAGCCATTCCGTGACACTGGGCCGAAGCTTCGAACCTCAGTGTTGATCTTCATCACTCTGCCCCCTAGGTCCACCTGGGAGAAGCTCTCGTCCGCTGCGATGGTGTCAACTTTGATCCAGGGGTTCTCCATCCAAGCTGGTGAGGTTCTGGTGGCTGTGTCGGCATCGGATTCATAGTAATAGAGGTTAAACGTCTCTTTGCAGGAGCCTGGCACGTTGGGAATGCTACTGCAGTCCCTCACCGAGAACTTCATCTCCACGTGGATTCGCTGAGCGCCCCGGCGCCGGATGTACTTTGTCCGTACCCAGTTGTTCTGATTGTTGTCGAAAACATTGCAGACCTGGTACGTCCGGATGGTGTTCATGTTTTCATCATAACCGCTCACCTCCTCCCACTGTTGGCCAAGGACAGACATAAACAGCAAGTTAACATTTTTACACGTGACCACTCTGAAAAGAAGTCTGACTAACAAAATTGGTAATTGAGGCACATAGTTAACCTGATTCATTCAATTAAGTGCAATTCAGCTATAAAGCAGTAAATGGTCTGCGTGTTTCTTTTATTAATATCAACTGTCATAAAGCCCCCGCTGATAACTGTTTTGCAGCAATAACAAGAAAGTTCTCATTCATCCCTTATAATGCTTTGATTACTGGGAGTAATAAGCTTAAGCAATGTTTTGATTAAATTGATTACATGGTGCAAAGAAACTAAATATCTCCAATAGACCAGTTTACATGGATACATTAGAGAGGCCTAAACAATGACAAATGAGTACCAGCCTTTCCAGCGTGCCATCCCATTAATACTGGAATATTAACAAGGTTACGGGTTACTTACTCTGACCCTTACTCAAGTTTATTCAGTCAAGTAAGTAAAGTTTATTTTTTCATAATTATAATAATTCAAGGATTTACTTATTTTAATAAACAGTGTGAGCTGCTTTGTAAATACAGAATGAGTTCCAATTTTAGGATATTTTTTTAGGGCTGTCTGGGTATATGAACTGTGTCATCTGGCACTTTGTAATTTGACTTACTCTGACAGGTAAAACCAACAAAGGTAGGTTGGCATTATGAAGTTGTCACTTAAGACCCTACTTGGCTTACAGCATCGATCAGTTTGCCTTTTTTTCGCATCTTTTCAAAATACAAATAACTGCTTCACAGTTTTCATTTAGGTATTGCATTCTGGGACGTTAAAACATATAAATCTTGCAGAAAGCTTTGATGTTGCCCTCTCCTTTCACGTCCTCGCATTGAGGAAGCTATTCACATCTTGTAATGCTTTAAGAGAAACTGGAGACGTGACAATAAGTCACGTGAACAGAGCAGAGAGGTCTCTGGTTTATGTGATGGTGTGTCCTACCTTTCATTGTGTCTTAAGAGGACACATTCATAGCATAAACTGCAATGGGTTATTGACATTCTAGTGGACGCTCCTTTCACTACAGTGAAGCACTGAGGAAACATGACATGCATTTTCCACAATCAAAGTCGCGCTAAACTGACTAAATCATATTACACAGGTAATCGTATAAAGAACAATTATTAAAGATTTTCTGAGTATCCTATTCAACTTCAAAGTCCACATATTGCACACCAATTTGAGTACTCGCTCTGACTGTACAGACTCCAGATGCGGCCTCTGTGCTGTTCCTGCCCCTTGGCCATGGATCAAACCAGCTTTAAACACCATGCATTCTAACCACTGAGCAGGTCAGGACCTTGACCTCGTCGAAAAATCCTGTTCTCAACCCCCAAGAGCCGCTTTGCATCAGCTGCACCCTCTACTGCTCCTACAACTCTACCCCCCCCCCCCCCCTTCACTCTTCACTTCACAGCTGATATAATTCCTCAAATTAGTGCCCACTTAGTGAGGATTTTGACAGATTTTGACGGGTTGGAAGAAGAAAGTCACCCCTCTTGTTACAAACCGGCGTTCTATCAAACACTTTGAGTAATTAGAACAGCTTTAGTTTTTAATTCCCATGTCCTAATTAATCACTGCGAGTGTGATGCTTGGCTTGACCCAAACTAAAACCCAAACCACCACAAGAGCCAACCCAAACAGAAAAGATTGATGTACAGCCAAAAATAATAATAATAATGAGAGGAGACTTAACAAAAAGAAAAACTCTTTTATCTGTATGTTACTTATCAAAACGGAGCCGTTTTTTCCCCAAAAGGTGCCTAATGAGCAAAATTGAATTTTGCAAAAATATATTTCAACAATGATGCTATAGTTGGAATTTAATTGTACATAAACATGTACATGCAAGTTGGATTCTACTGTTGCATCACACCAAGGTGATGCAGTGTGGTCAGATTTACTGCTTATAGCTTTAAAACCATACAAATACATGACTGTACAAGCTACAGGTTCTTGGCGGTGTGTTTTAAGGATAAATCTGTCTTTTGGCCCGCACTGGCAGCCATCATCATCCCAGGTCATGAGCAGCTATTGACCTTCCCACTTGTTGAGGAGCAGTGGGGGCTGTGGGCCAATTAAACAAGAGTGGGCAGTCCGCTTCTACTGAGCACAGAGCGTTGGACAATCGCAGTTTAATAAAAATGAATGTGGAGACAGGTGGGGGTTGCCGCTAATGAGGGATGCAGACGGGGGAAATTGCAGGGGAAAGTGTTGGCAGCGATGTGGGGGGACGGGTTGATCCAGGCTAAAAGAGACCCCAAACAAAATGTGTTTTTATGGAGGGCCCCTTTTTGTCCTGTCATGGCCTCTTTGCCCCGCTTTCATCACAGCCAGTGGAGGGAAGCAAATGGGGCATAATAAGAGCCTAACGATCAAGCGCAGAGTGTGAAATTAGAAGAAACGTCTTCATTTTCACAGCTCTTTCCCCTGGCTCTTATACTGAGAGTGCTGTAAAAGGGTGGTCATGTGTTTTAAGTATAGAAGGTGAAGGTAACCATGGTGGTGGATGTCAAGATGGATTAGTTAGAGGGGATGAGCTGCCCTCAGATGATGTTGGAAAGAAAAACTCTTGAGATCCTCTTACATTTGGCAGAATGTTGTGTTTCTAAGTTCTCTGAGTGTGGAAATCAACAGCCACAGGGCTGGTGGCACTTAATAGTGCCTCACTATAAGATATAATAAATAGATGTTTAAAGCCTGAATGATCAAAGGCTGTTTCTTAATAACCAAAGGCATACCACATATTATCAAGAGCTAATTTGCATTTGTGAAGAATTTTGGGTGTTTTTCAAAGTTATTAGACATAAGGCTGTAAAACTTTGAATTAAATAATGTGTTTATCATGGTACACTAGATGCGCGTCCTCCCTCTGAGAAACAGAAACATACTCATGATATATACTCATACATACATGATTGGTGTGAAAAAGAGCGAGCGACAATGTTTAATGTTTAAATTGTTCTCATTGGGGTCCAAAAATCCTACAGTACTATCGAATAGTGTTGGCGACTTATTTTCAGTGTAAGGTTGTAAGGTGTTACTTCTCCAACATTTCAAGGAGACGTAAACACCAGGAACACACTTGCATTTGATATTTGGTGCTGCAAGTATACAAGCCATTTTGAATAACTCATCGGATCCTTAGCAATTCTGTTATATTAGCAAAACATGACATGATATCACAAAGTCAGTTGTTACATTTACTTGGCCTAGGCAATTATTCCAATAAGTAAAAAAGAAAATCGGATACTTTGCCAATTTGAAATCAGCTGTGTCATCTTTGTGTGGGCAGTGTGTTTAGTTGAACGGTGTTTGGCTTTCTTTCCGTGGCGCCAGTGCACGGAGCTTGAGACAGCCGCTGAATCTCGGCGAACCTCTGTGACGTGTTTGGCGTCATCTGGCGGACCTCAGCAGAGATCCACCGCTCCGCTTAGCTGGGAGCTCCGTGCACTGCGGCCACGGAGGGAAGCCACACACTGTTCATTTTTGCCCAAACTGCCATGACACAGAGCTGGATTTAAATCAGCAAAATATCTCTCTGAGAGCAGAATGCTGTGCAATGTAGTCTGAATCATCTGATTAGACTGTACACCTTATGTTTAGATAAAGCATGTTAGATTTAGATCAAGCAGTAATGTGCTGCTGCCCTTGTACTCTTCCTAAAACAAATTCCTGCACCTTTATCGTATTGCAAATTCAAATGCTTTCCAATTGTTTCAACAATCTCTTCTTTTCGCACACCAGCCTTGGGTCCACTAACTGGAGTGGCTGTAATTTAAATGATGCTAAAGTAGCAACACAGAGACCATTGCCCTGCACAGAAAACCTGTCTAAAGTGAATATAGATTGTGGTGGTTAGACTATGCCTGGGCTAGCAGCGATTACTATAACTCAGCTGCTCCTCTCTTCCTCTGGAATTATATGAGGTGCTACAGTTCAGTGACGCTCACTGAGAATGAGGTTCAGAATCAATATCTCCTCTGCCACTCCAGGAGAGCGAGAGAAAAGTTCAGCTGACCTGCAATCCATACGTCTCCATGACAGTAGGTCTTTGCTTTATCTGTAAAGCCAAGCGGAGCGCACTGTCAAGCCTGAATTATAGACTACCAAAGACAGCTTTTTGCCTCATTCGTCAGACGAGGATGGAATAAATGTAGTCCTCCTTGGACCTCTTTGTAGCAACTAATTACCAAACACGTCTGTAAGAACACATTATGCAGCTACTGACATTTTAATGCAAACTGGTTCACAGTAAGTGAGCACAGAAGGGTACGGTGCTCAAGAATACACAAGGCATACATTTGTGTATAGCCTAAATCTAAATTACAGTTATAGCCTTAAAGGGATAAGCAACAGCCACAGTGACTCAAAACATAAAATGGCGAGCATCAGAAGCCAAGACTCCACAAACAGGTATGTGTTTGGCTTTTGATATGTCATCCGTTATATTGCTCTGTTGGGACTACTATGCTCTTACTGTGCATCATACAGCAACACAATCAAGTTGTCAGAATTCTCAATTTCCTGTACATCTGCACAAACCAGGAAAACGTAGCCAATGAGCAGACGTCAACAAGTTTGTTGGCTGAAAAACGCTGACCACAACTACACTCTTTAAGAACACTGCTCTTCAACAACCAGTCAAAAGTTTTGATAAATAGATGTGTTTGGCAAGCGCAAGTGGACGAGTTGTTGATGTTCGTCACAGTCTTTCAAATCTGTTTTAAATGAGTGTATCAGAGGACTAAAGAAAGAATGGCGTAGTGGATGTGACACATGCCTTTGGTGTGGGAGACCCGAGTTAGATTCCCACTGCGATACATCAACCAATGTGTCCCCTGAGCAAGACACTTAACCCCTAGTTGCTCCAGAGGCGAGCATTGTATTGTATACATTGCTTATCATTATTGTACCGTGGGTCAGAGACAAAACGTATTTTTGATTCCTCTGTATGTCAGGCACATATTGCAGAATTGACAACAAAGTTGACTTGACTTGATAAAACACAACTTATTAGCATTAGCATTAAAAACAAGTCTTATAGTTAAAGCTATAGCTGCTCAAGACAACTAGAGTGGGAAGCAGCCTGTTCTACCACTCCCTACAACCGGTCAGAGAACAGAGTGACACATCAGTCAAGTAGCGGTGTGAACACTCCAAGATTTCATTGTTTTGACATAACATGAGCTGTGTATTTATCAGGTCCTGTCATTACAGTGTTTGAATTAACCTGAACTAGCTTCACGATCTGCAGCCACATGACATATCGCTGCTCTATCAATGACAGAAGTAAATGAATTATTCACACAAAAGCAGGGAGAGAGGCCCAGCGGAAAACTCGCGGGGCACAGTCGCCCCATTTGCAGTTGTGGGAAATCTGTCAAAGTAAGAGTGCCTTCCCCTAGAGGGACAGGGGACAAATGACACCCACTCTCTGCATTCAATTACTACGAGAGAGGCCATGGGAGCCAAATCGTGCAGGAGACTGGGCTTCATAGAGAGGAGACACACACACACACACACACACACACACACACACACACACACACACACACACACACACACACACACACACACACACACACACACAGACTTAAGTAGAACTGTCTGCTGCAGTCAGCTCCAATTACCACTGTCCACTACTAATGCACAACATGTGAAACTAGAAGAACAATTCCATCTTTTACCCCCATTCCAGTTACATGTGGATTATGTTTACATGTTTCTTTGCATAATTGCTCAAATATAATTTCACAGACTTTAATTTTTAATCACAGTCACAAATTAGTGGTCACTTTCAATCCCTGCGAGTCTAATACAATGAAATATGTTCAACAAATTACTTAAAAGGGAAAAAAAAGCCATTGTTAAAAAAAAAAGTACTGTATACCATGTCGGTCTGCCACACATGCCCACAATTATGTGTAAACAACCTCAATCTTATTCCAAAGGAATTCAAATACAATATGCAGTATCTTTGACAAATCACAAGGAACTGATTTGTTTAAAAATATTCTACAACATTTTGCCTTCCTGCAAAACTGCCCTGTGTGTGTTGTGTCCCCAAGTGACACTAGATATATCCTGGTACAGCACATTATGACACATCCATAATGATAACCTAAACCCCACACACACCACCTTATTATGTTCTCCGCAAATGCAGAAGGCCTCAGTTTTCCCTCCACAGTAGCTCTGTGTGCTCTCTGCTGCCAGAAGTCTATTTCTAAATGGCCGCTGTTTTCAGTCCTTCAGTGTAGGAGTGAGCCGGTCAAGAGGTCTGACCTGATGTTCACACGTCTCTCAGCTCCACTTGAAATGAAAACATTGACCACTTAACCCCGCTCTGCTACGCCGCTATACTCCGCTCCATGTCAGATAGTAGATGTTTCCTCTTAAACAACTTTTTCAATGTATTCTGCTAGTCAATATACGTAAAACCATAAAGCAAGCTTGTTGTGAAACAGCGCCAGATATCTGTACATATTCACATTGTTATATCCTTATTGTGTATTAAGGCTACGTTCATTCTTACATCCTTATTGTGTATTAAAGCTACGTTCATTCTTACATCCTTATTGTGTATTAAAGCTACGTTCATTCTTACATCCTTATTGTGTACTGAGGCTATGTTCATTCTTACATCCTTATTGTGTACTGAGGCTATGTTCATTCTTACATCCTTATTGTGTACTGAGGCTATGTTCATTCTTACATCCTTATTGTGTACTGAGGCTATGTTCATTCTTACATCCTTATTGTGTACTAAGACTACGTTCAGATTGCATGCAAATTGGATCTTTGAGACAGACTGCCCCCACTGTTATTTGCATGTGATCAGATCTGATTTGTGTGTCCCTATCTGTACAGATGCTGTAACGACGTAGGCGTCAGTGTAGCTATGCTGGTGACAGGGCTTTCTAACCCGGAAGCTTTAGAAATGGAGGTCAATCATTTCACCAGGCCCCCAGGAAGTACGCCCAGTATTTTGCAGCCAATTTTGTCCAGTGGCCAGTTGTGGTATTGCAACCAAATATCCCCCGGCGGCTTAAAAAGGATTTTCGCCGAGCGAGCAACTCCAATGAACTGAATAGGTGACATTTAGGGATCTGGTATCCAGTTAATATAATGCATCCATGCATTCTGCCCTCAGAGCTTTTGTTGTTCTCCATAGTGCTCTGCTCGTAGCAGCATCTGCTCAACACTTGCGTCACTCTGGATTTGAGGTCATCGTTGTGTGTCGCGTTGCGAGTAACGTTAAGCATTTTGTTGAGTTTCCTCTTTCTTTTTTATTTAAGTTTTATTGTGAAAGGTAAAACCTGAAAAGAGTAAAGCTGCACTGCCACTGATAATAGAGGTAAATTATGGCGTTATTTTTTAGTCAAAAGTTATGAGCGTGTAACACACGCTCACGAGCACATTATGTTATTTCACACGCGCAAAAATGAACCTTCAGCTGGCATGATAAAAGTACTCGCGCACAAATTCAACAACCGAGAGGTGTAGGTAGCTGCGAGCGAGCGCCTGGCTACTCTTACTCTGCTTGTACAGTGGAATCCTGCTCGCGCGCAGCGGCCTTCTGCTCGCGGAGTGCTGTTTTGCTCGCAGAGAGGATTTCTGCTCGCTCGAGTACATGACTTTTGACAATTTGGAGGCGGAAACCAAGGAGGGCACTGACCCTCTTATGATTGGTCACTTTCACACAGGGACATCCTTGATTGACAGCTCTCATTACAGGAAGCACGGAGTCAAAGTATCTGACGGAGTTCAGTCATTCAGTTAACACTGCACAGTGGACGGAATGGCGGCGACACCTGAAGATGTAGATGTAAGTGATATTGATGATATGATGGGGGCTGTGTGTTTGACATTGTTATAGCAATTTAATCTGAAATTTGTTGAGAATAAACTCATTAAATATTGAGAATAAAGTCGTTGTATTTCAAGTTTTTTTCTCAATATTTAATGAGTTTTTTCTCGAAACACAGCGACTTTATTCTCAATATTTAATGAGTTTATTCTCAACAAATTTCAGATTAAATTGCTATAACACTGTCAAACACACAGCCCCCATCATATCATCAATATCACTTACATCTACATCTTCAGGTGTCGCCGCCATTCCGTCCACTGTGCAGTGTTAACTGAATGACTGAACTCCGTCAGATACTGTGACTCCGTGCTTCCTGTAATGAGAGCTGTCAATCAAGGATGTCCCTGTGTGAAAGTGACCAATCATAAGAGGGTCAGTGCCCTCCTTGGTTTCCGCCTCCAAATTGTCAAAAGTCATGTACTCGAGCGAGCAGAAATCCTCTCTGCGAGCAAAACAGCACTCCGCGAGCAGAAGGCCGCTGCGCGCGAGCAGGATTCCACTGTACAAGCAGAGTAAGAGTAGCCAGGCGCTCGCTCGCAGCTACCTACACCTCTCGGTTGTTGAATTTGTGCGCGAGTACTTTTATCATGCCAGCTGAAGGTTCATTTTTGCGCGTGTGAAATAACATAATGTGCTCGTGAGCGTGTGTTACACGCTCATAACTTTTGACTAAAAAATAACGCCATAGTAAATAAAGGTGTCTTGATTCGCGCTGGCTCGGACTACAGAGCCTCTGTGTTTTTATTTTATTATCTGCATAAATATAGGCACAGTTTTTAACCCTACACATGAATGACGCAAAAGGCTCTTTGAAATCCGATTTGAGCGGCCAGAGCATCCGTACCGAGACGCATCTGTAGAAATCCGATTGGAATCACATTTCAAACCACCTCCAAATGTGGTTTGGATCAGATTTGCAAATATTGCATTTGTGGTTTGTTTGCTGTCCAGACTTTCTAAAATCAATGTGGATACAATCTGGATATGGGCAGTCTGAACAAGGCTTATGTGTACATGGGCAGATGGGGTTAAGTCTTCACAAAGGCGTACAGAGACACACGTCTACATGATAGTTCAACTATACTGACTGCACCGGTTTCCCTGTGTGGGTGGAGTGAGGCATGTGATACGTGCATTTTATTGCCAGAACCTCAAAACATAGTCTGTAAACTTCCTAAACTGCCACAGGATAATATACTGGTTTGCTTACATTTTACGTTGGTTGTCAGTGTTGTTGCCATTGCTATCAAGAATAATAAAGATGTCTTGCTTGTCTGGCTCAGGGACAACATAAGTCTGGCTGTCATTTTACATAATTAAAAGGAAGAACTGCCTTGCTGTACGCAGAGAGGGTTATAAAACTTGATTTACAGAAGCCAAACTGTAATATTGTTTTACACAAATCACTTCTAAAAACAAAATGCTCTAGGAAGTTGATTTTACAGCTGCCTGAGATTTCTTATAATAATATTTTGATATTCAAATATGCTGTCAAATAAAAGAGTGGAATAACACCAACTGCCTTAGCATTTCTGACGTAATATCACACTGTTATTTGATTGCATTTCTATTGTGTCTCAACGTATCACGTGTCAAGTTAGGATATATTTCATGAAGCCATACAAAGTAGTGAAAGCCAACTGCTGGTGCGGCGCTCTGCTGGATGTTACTGATCCACCGGCTAAGCCCATGAAGCCATGCATATATGTGTGTAAGACAATAGCTTCTGTAAAGCACCTCTTGCTGTTATACTGAGAGGGAGAGCGAGCTATGTTTCCACACCTGTTGCCGTGGGCCATGAGGGACAAGCTATCTCCATCGCTCTCACTCGTCACTTTCCAATGGACTGTGCTTTTGACAAGCTCAGCCATATCATCATAAAACTTCAGTGCCCACGCTGATAAGACCAAACCTATACCTGATTAAATCCAGGGGCTTAGGGACTTGTTTGTATTTCATTGCACTCCAAGAGAGGGATATATCATAACTGCATATGGAGATTTTCAGGAAGGAGCATGGAATTATCGGAAGTCAAAGCGGAAAATAAGAAAGTCCTCATAGATAAGCCACTCAGTCAAACTAAATGTGGAGATATTTGATTTGAAGAGAAAACAACTACCACAGAATTAGGCGGTACACCACATGGAACAAAGATGATTCTTGAAGAGGTCTTTAGTTTGATGTTTAGACCTAACTTTTACTCTTTTTGACTGAGTGGGGATTTTAACTGCATAGTTTGCAAGTGACCTTTTCTGGATTTCCGCATACATGTTTTCAACTTTTTAGTCTGAAGTTTCCCCTTGGTATTAAATCTGATTATGAACTATGGTTTGAGTGAATGTTTTGCTAAATCTAACATTACGCAAAGATGAAAGGAAGACGTCTTTGGAGTCGGTATGTGTGCGTAAGCTCTCTCTCTGTAAATTGGATCCAGAGCTGGCCAGAGAAAAGGAAAGCCGGCGTCTTTTTTTGTTGCTTTGGTATTGATTGTAGGAATTAGCAGGGAGAAGACAACGTGCCCTCAAGGTTGGGAGAGATGAAGATATTCCAAATTATTGCTGAAGTTGTGAACTTTGAAGTTGTATCACAGCAGGCCAGCTCTACAGTACATATGCTGCAATTTCTGGCTTATTTCTTTGTGTGTAAAAAGACAGCATGATAAAGGATAATTCAAACCATCTTTAATACAAACCACAGAAGCATAAATAATTGAATAAAATCGGCAGTGGGTTTTTGAAATGCACCAGCAAATAAGTCGACAACATTTTTTCTCTCTTTTGGACTCGCTCTACGAAGTCTAAATGTTGTGGTGGGGAAAGAAGTGAAGGAGACTGAGACTCTGGTTTTGGCTGACTTTAAGTGGGCCTTGCATGTATGTGGCTAGGAGGAACCATTGCCCTGGCAAACCATGTGGAAATACTGTGCATCAAACAGCAACAGGGTCCATATAACACGTACTGTAGCTTCTAGCCTGGCACATGAACACACATATATAGCTTCAAGTTTATGATTGTTCATTCTTACTGTGTTTGTAGTGAACCAAAAAGTATAGATCATTTATGGAACAAAGAATAGAAGAAAATGGGGCTTGTAAATATTCAAATGTAGGGGTAAAAATTTAGGAGTTTTTGTGGAAGTATGGTTAATATGCTCAATGGTGTTTTAAGCCTCCAACGTTGGCAGCTAACGCTAACTTTAACCCTAAACATAACCATTGCCGCGCTGCCTGGAAGGCAACATTGGGGGCTTAAAACACCAAACACCGGTTAATATACAAAAAGAAAAAAGCGGTAGTACCTTCGCAAAGATGTTTTATTCGTCAAACATCTACTCACGTGGAGTTTACAGTTCTAAAAGAACACATCTAACTTTGCCATTGGATTTATTTCCCCCCCACACTTTTTGGAGGGGAAATGATTTGGCTCACTCTCTGGGGACCGGGCCGGCTCATTGATTGATCTTTAACCTTAGAGTGAGAAACCAAAACACTGGCTACCAACAGAAAAAAAAAAAGTTATCATGGGGAATTGAGCAAATTCACACATTAGCAGCACTCTTCTATCTAACAAAAGAGAGGGCCATCACACACACCTCGTCTTTGTCCCAATGAAAATGTCCTAAAATGACACGCAATTATATTAAGACTTAAACAATAATTTAATAAATCTTCATTATCAGAAGCAGATCATTGTGAAAGCAAAGCATGTCACTTACGCTATTGTCACTGGACCCTGACACGGGGTAGACCGTCCAGCCCAGCTCCGCCGTGGCTGTAGTGGAGTCCATAAGTGTCTCTGTGGAAAGAAAGAAGGAGAGACGGCGGTCAGATAATCTCACGGCAACATCAAAACGTCGCTGGGGTTCAATGGCAACCACTTGAGTAATACAAATATTTTGACAGGCAGAATATAAGTTTGCTCTATAAAATGGCAGGAAATTGTAATGTTCATTGAACATTCCCAGAGCCTAAGGTGATCTTCTGGTAAACATTTCAGAACTCAAATTAAAAGCATATTAAACAAATACAAATAAAAAAAAACATATCTATTTTTTTGAAGATAAGCAGAAGGGCTACATATTTCTGAATATTATAAAGGGGTTGTTAACAGTTTTCAAAAGGATTTCTTTTGATTGATTATGATTTTTGAATTGTGTGCATTATTAAAGCCTATTATTATTATTTGAATTGTGTGCATTATTATTATTATTATTATTATTATTATTATTATTATTATTATAGTGAACAAGAGAAGAGTGTTGAAATGATTAGTCGATTAATAAACTAGTCAATCAACAGAAAATCAACAACAATTTTGATGATGGAATAATCTTTTAAATTGTTTGTTAAGCAAAAATGTTGGTTCAAGGTTGTCCAATGAGAGAATGTGTTGTTTTATAGGGGTGCACGATTCAGAAAATGTCACGATTCAATATTGATTTTTAGGCTCAAGATTCGATTCAAAATCAATTTGATTCAAAAACGATTCTCGATTAAAAAAACGATTCACAGTATGTGAATGTAGTTACTTTTCCCATGTGATTGCAGTAGACATATAATTTAAAAAAAAATCCCCAAATCGATTTGGGGATTGAATCGATTTTTGGAATTCTATGAATCGATTTTGAATCGGTAGAGCTTGAACCGCATTGAATTTCCAGATTCAAGATCCTTTATTAATCCCACAATGGGGGAATTCACACTGTTGCAGCAGCAAGAGATAAGAGGAAAGTAGAGGACACATGTTAAACACACAACAATAACAAAATAATGAAATAGAGTAAATATGAAATAGTAAAATAGTAAAATGTCTTTGAACGTGAATTGACTTTTTTTGCACACCCCTACTGTTTTATAGGCCTGTCATTATAAAATAAACATTTTAAATTGTGTACCATTAGTCAGACAAAAACAGCTATTTTGTGTACAATTTTCTGACATTTTATAGCCTAAACAATTAATTAAAAAAAAATCAATGATAATAAATGATCATTGTGCGCTAGGCTACTACAAAGACCTACATTGATACAATATGTGTGTTAAGGTAGAGACTGCTAGCAGTTTCTTAAGAGGTCAGTCACATCCTGGTCGGCCGAACTATGCCATATGACTTTTAGGGAAAACTACAGGCTGGAAAAGCAAATCTCCCCAGAAGAGGGGCCACCCTATACGCCACGGATTAGCTGGTGGAGAGAAACACCTCGGGTAATTGGGGTCAAAGAGAATGTGCCTCCTGTCTGTCAAGAGGTCCTCTGTGGCACCCATTCCTCCAGTCTGACCCAAATGTCTGTCATATGCTTACTGAACCATTCGTACTGCCACCTTCTTCTTACCCTCTGTACCCATGCCCTCATTTCCATTCCTGACTTCATCTTCACTCTGCCTCTCTCTGTGCGTACCAGAGGGCAGGTCTAATGAATTTCCCTCGCTGATTAGGCCTGTGCTAGTCCCGTGCTCCAGTGCTTGAGCTGCAGCAGATGGAGAGAGCATTCATCAGGTTCGAGGCGTCAGCTGCAACTCCAAAATGCCACAGAGGGATTTAGAAACCCCCTCGACAAACATGGCTACTAAGCTTAGCATAAGTCACAGCCAGCGACTGTAAGACCGGTCTGGTGAACAATTGCATGCGGTTGTGGGCTCTCCGTTTTTACTTGTATTTTTTTTAAATATGTTAGATCCATATGTGTTTGTGTTATGTCATGAATGTGAAAATGAACTGCTACCTCCTATGTCAGCTCTAGCCACTGAAAAGAAATAAGCGGAGAAATCAGGCCAATTACAAAAGCTGGTCAGTCTGACGTGGTGTTGCCTGAGCTCATTACTATTCATGAGCTCGACCAGTTGCATTGGGTTAAGGATGCTGATAGCCAGGCTCTCATTGGCTAGCTGTTAGCCAATCAGAGTCAAGTTGCTTAGCTCGTTGAATATTAATGAGAACTGGCACATATCGAGCTGAGTCTTCCTGCAGGCTTTCTACACCACGCTAGAATGGCTTGGAACAAGACAACCAAGGCATTTTCCACGCCATGTCCATGGTAGAACTTCAGACTTTACCACAAAGTAATAAAATACGTGTGGCAGGGCACCTTTAATATTGTGGTATGAACTGATTGGGTTGGTGCTAATAGTGTGGGACAGGGCCCCTGGAAACATGAAGTGAAGGAAATCAAAGATAGAGGATCTATAGTTTCATCCCAAAGGATTTTGTTTAACACTCCCTGCGTATGCAGCTCTGTACCAGATTGCAGGATATTTTAGAGACTTCCAGTTGTTTCATAACCCTGGATTTCCTCTGATTTATATTCCAACCAAAGCCACAGCATTTAATTAACAGGCTCCACACGCATTGGTTTATTTCAGGGCCTTATGCTGATCTCCGCGTCTCCCCGGTACTCACAAAGCATATTACTAGATTCCACATCCTTTTCAGTTATCACAAAGCCCAAATCGTATAATTAGGCAGATGAGACTGCAATTGAGCGGCTATTGATAACCTTCTGTGTGACTCAGAGCCAAGCAGCCTGCATGGGTGTTAGGAAGTGAAATAGTAATTATCCCCCATAATGATAACGATAATTAGTGGAGGAGTAAAGTGAGAATAATGAACCCCCTCTGTGGTGGTTTAAGGAGTGTCGTGGGCGAACAGGGAGCTTTAACACAGACTGGGTGACACCCATCCTTCTCTTTTTCTGCTGTAGCAGCTCATTCCCTCTGTTTCTACCTGCTTTCTCTTCCTGTCCACCACTCTCTCCCTCCCCCTCCGTCTTATGCTCTCAGTGTTTTCCCTACCCTTATACGGCTCACCCCTATTTTCTCGATACCCCACCAGCTGCACCGCGGAGCGTCCCAGAAGCACGCGTGAAGCGTCTCTCCGCTCTGCTAAAGATACGCGGCAGGTCTATTTTAACGCGAGCCGCGGGGCGTTCAAACACCCGGGCAGGAAGTGGACATCGAGAGCATCCAGTCAATTTACTAAAACCCACCCCCCCAATATCATATGTGTCTCCTCTACAACACCACGGATGACAAGAGATTCATCTTGGAGGTGGGAAAACAGACATTTTTATAAGGGCCACACCAGAAAAGAGAAGGCATGGAGTTTAAAGGGGAACGATGCAGTTTTTTTTAGCTTAATTTACCATAACTGAACAGCTTCGGAGTCATTAGAATGATTATATGACTTTTTTCGAGTTGAATAGTCGTCTCGCTCCCCCCTAATGCCTGTGAGCAGAAAAACCACCCTTGCAACTCCGGCCAAAAGTTGCTTTATGTAACAAATTGCTTTAGGCACTGCACACATACACGCCCCCATCCAGGAACGGGCTAGCAAGAACAAGGTAGCGATGGACTTTCTCACACTATCGTCATGGCTGAGCTGGCAAAAAAGAAGCAGAAAGCTAGGAAAGCATTGTCGGAGGAACAGAGAAAGAGGAAACTGCAGACTGACCAAGCGAGTTTGTACACAGTGTTGCCAAATATCTATTCCGAAGCTCTATAAAGAAGCTGCCAGCAAAAAGCGAGAAAACAGCGAGTAAATTGGCCATTTAGGCCATACCACCTCAGCTGAATGAATGTAAAAATCAAAGTGGAAAGCATAGAAACTAACTAAATTACTTTCCTTAGATCTAATGGTTCTAGTTAGACCCCAGTGGACTTCTTTAGCAAGTTTTTTCTTTAAGATTTTTGAGTGTTGTTTATTTATTATCTGCTCTAGCTTTTCCAACTTCATATGGTAATAATAATGGTTCAAAAGGATGATTTCTTATTGAAAAACATAACATTTTCCCGCCAAATACGTGCACCTAAGTCTTCCACAAACGCTGGAACGCTGGCTCTATCCTGCTATCAGTGGCCCACAGGCTGGACAAGCAGTACATCACCATGAAAGACTGATCTCTTTTCTTCCTCCTGCTGTCTACACTTCAGTCCTGGCAGCCACACCGATTCATTACCCCACATGGAGCAGAGCAGCGCATATCTCACCACTGCCAGCCAGCGCCTCGTTCGCACAGTCTCGTCACCCTCGTTCACTCCCAGCCGTGGCGGAGCATGGCTGCTCAGCAAGACACGTCGGCTATTAATCAGCAGGAGGACAGGGCGCAGAGCTTCTCGCCTGAATACCACTGCAGGAATCCCTTGTTTTTGTTTTTATTTTCTCGTGGGGACCTGCGTTTGAATTGTGTCACTCACGGGACTGGTGGCGATGTGATCGGAGACAGAAGTTTAAATGTGCAGACACACTGTCCCACTGGCAACATCTACTGTGTTTGTGATATTTGTTAGAGGCAACATATGTGTCAAACCATTCTAAAATAAAGTATTGCGGTGCTGCAGCGAAATCCCGTCCTACAAATCCTATCCTACAGACTAAAAAAAATAATCTTTGTTTGGTACAGATCCTTGCAAAAAAAAACTTTAATCACACTTTAATTAATTAATTATTTTTTTTAATGAAAATGAGAATAATGATACAAAAATGATCATTCCCTCCAATATCGTGAACATATCGCAATCACAATATCAGTCAATTAATCGCAATTAGATATTTTCCTAATATCGTTACAGCCCTAGTCTCCAAAGATTATTTTCTTTTACGAGACCAGCTTTTGCAACTTCCCGAGCTTCTGAAGCTGGACTTATTTGTATGAGAAATGGATGAAGCACTTGGCCTGTAGACCTTAATAGTATATAAGTTTGGAGAACTTAAAAACGGACATTTTCAGAGCAACTATGAGTCTTGATACCTTTATAAAAACGTTTTTTGGGAATCATTATTTTCATTGTTTACTAAAAAAAGAATAATATTAATATTCTAAATACTAATGAATATTGCAAGAAACAATGTTTATTTGCAACATTTAAAAAAAAAAAAACTGGTGAAGATCATTTTTACTTACTTAGAGGCAGAGAAATTACAAAATGAACAACATCCACCAAATATGCAAGTGGCTGGCAGATTTGCTTCACTTCACACTTAGCAGCCAAAAAAAAAAACAATGGAAAATCTATTACGTGACTGCTAAAATTTGAACATTCACTAGCCATTTGGCTGGTGGACAAAAAAGTTAATTTTGCACCCTGCTTAGAGGTGCATAACCAGCAACCTAATTGCATTTTCTTCCCGTGTTTTTTGTTTTGTTCACTTTTAAAGTATTTTGTGAGCTGTGCTCAATGAAAGGCAACCTTGTTACTGCAGCTATGGTGATTAGTGTCTTCTGTCTACAAAATAAAATCTAGTGTTTTGTAGCATCCCATTAAAACTGATGAGTCTTACTTTTCTCCATGATTTATTTAAAAAAGTCTTGCAGTTTGCTCACGCTTAATATAGAGTGTGATGTCTGGTGCTATGCGAAAAGTGTTTGTAGTGGATGTGTGATGTTCAGGGGGACGCGACCAGTGCTCTAAGATCTGATGACAAATTGCAGCCTCCCAATCCCCCACTTTCAGCAGCTAAGGGTCTCTGCATTATTTGTGTGGCGATGGGGGAACGATGCATAAAAGTGGTTCATGGGAGCTCATGGGAAAATGGCCTTTGCGCATGTGGTCAAAGGCAGCAGCAGTACTTCACTGTCTACACCAACAAAGAACTGTGTTTAAATATGAAACATGCATGTGCAAACCGTAATATATTTTCTATAATTACAATACGACAATATTACAGTGAATAACTAAAGCTCGGGTGTCGTTTTTTTTTTTCTTCCTTTCTTTAAACTTGATACCCGGGCCTGTGGAGGGGGCTATGAATATGCAACGAGACCTAGGAGTCTGAGAAAAGCCTGCTAGGCAGAGAGTGCTTCCTCCAACACTTCCTGAGACTAAGGAGAGAGTTTAGTGCTCATCTGAGAGAGAGCTCTCCAGTGAGAGGCTGTCTGAAGTGACAGGCGGGGGGGGGGGGGGGGGTTGACGAGGGGGCCGTGGTGCTACAACAACCCTCTCCTTCTCTAAGAGGGGTCAGTGCTGCGTCTCGGCTTTTCTAAAGAAAGCAACATCAATCACAATGAGCGATACAGAGGAGAGAGCTGTTTACAGGAAAGACATTGCAGCTCAAACAACCGCAGCCAGTGAGAAAACAAACGTTTCACGCAGACAAATACAAAGACTTCAGGCTGAAAGTTATCCACAAGCCATTGTGTTGCTGAATTTAAGAACTGAAAGCGACACGGGATACTGAGCGAGCATCTCCACTTAGCATGCTGTGTATGCTACATTTCAGACCATTCACTGCGTTTTAAAATGTATTCATCCACTCACTTTCTCTGCACAAGGCACTGTTTGCTCGTGGTTATATTGCTTAGTTTTCCTGCCAGCCTGTTTCTCAACATTTGCAGTAGGGCTAAACGATTAATCTAATCGCAGTGTCACTCTCTATGATTACGTAACCTCAAAAAAATGGTAAACAAAAAGGTGTGCTGTGCGAGAGAAGCTGTAGTCTGTGTGTGCGCTGCAGTCTCCACGTTGTAACACCCTTCACTTTACCGACAGTGTTAACAACAGACGAAGCCACCGTGAGAAGAAGCTTGTTGTTATATTGTTCACTGTCGCTTTTCCCTCACACAGCCGCCGCTACTCTAATCTCCGACAACGCTCACCGGTCCCTTTTTTCCCTCCTTGCTCGACCAATCCTTTTGAAAGGACTTTTTACGTTATTTAGTTTTGTAAAATATTAAGTTATTTAAAAAAAAAGAATTGCACATTTTGTGCACATCTTCTTATTCTTTGTATATCAAAATGTTGGTATTTTGTGAATTTGTCTTGATAAATCAAGTAGACTCATTATACCATTATATTGCGTCGCCATATGACTTTTCCTCCAAATGGTGCAGCCCTAATTTGCAGTTGGTTTACAATGGTGACTGACCTTTCGTGCTTTGTCCAAGGGTATTGAAATGAGGGTATGACAGATGGGTGGCCAATTACAAATAAAAATTAAGAAATAATTTAGAAGACAAGATAAGAAGATATCTGCGGTGATGGATGAAAACGTTCTCTACTGCCGTGACTAAACCCTCAACTAAACTACACCTTCCAACTCGAAAACACCTTTTCCCCAGGTAGGGGATGCAACAAGTGCAGCTTTCCAAAACAAATAGACATCTTGTATTACAAGTACTTGCTTGTATGTATGATTGTTAAATAACTTGAGATATTTCTCCTCTGCTCTCTTGTTTTCAGGATGAAGAACCCAATTCGACAAATTGCTTTTCATTGCATCACTTTTGAGGAAAAACCCTGCGTATAAATGACATATATGACTTTGACATGGCAGTTCAAACCAGAATCAAAAGGGAATACGCCATTGTTCTAACAAACTAACCTATATTTAGAGCCTACAGTTTAATGAGGGTGTTTTGAAGAAGCAGTTGACCTCCAAAACAGCGTGAAGCAGCTTGGCGGCATGACTTCTTTTTTATCTTTCTCACCAGCGGAACTGTAGCCTCTGCTCTGTATGGAACAAATCCCCGAACATTTCATTTAACATCGACATAAACCACATATGGTGCATTCCATGGCTGTGATAATGTCAGCTAACAGGGCTAAAAAAGCAGCTAAACATTCTCCCCATAAAAGCCATGCTGGGTAAAGTTCAGTTTAACCGCCGCTGAAGGGCGCATGTGCATTTACTTGCATTTCACTAAAACACCTGAAACCATAGTATTTGACCGCAAATGTGGGAAGATTGTGGTCCGCAGTGCAATTGCAGAGTAACATGAGCAAGCTGTTCGTTGCTAAAAACAGAACCCTATATAGTCAAACCGGCAAGGAAATCTGCCCAGATTAAGGGGCAAGGCAATGATATACCCCTGAGGGGGCCGGTGCAAGTCAAGAGACATGATTCATAGCTTTAATGATGGACAGGGCTACTGTATGGCCTGTTGGAAAGAATAACAGTCTGTTTCATTGAGAGGGAAGAAGTGAATGGAGCCCCCGGTCCAGAGAAACTTAGCTCAACTTATCTGTCAGCACAAGCTGGGCCCATTAAGGTACAGTGGAGCTCCCACCACTGTCACATAACAGCATATCCCTGTGAGTTAAATGAATTCTTAATCCCACTTTTACAAAGGAACAGGGGTTTTGTGGACCATGTGGCACTGGCCAATAACCAGCCAGAAGCTTTTTTAAAAGAGTCAAAGGCAGGCTGGCATGCAGCGCTGGTGTGACATTAGTGTGACATCGCTCTGTCAGGGGGATTTATGTGGTGTGGATGTTAACGTTGGGTCCTGAAAAGTAGGGCTGCACAATGAATTGCAATTTTATCGAAATCGCTACAGGTGCGTCCTGCACACTGTCTAACTTGCAAGAAATATATAACGTGGAATAATAGGCAACGTTTCCGTACTAGACCATCTTCAGGCAAAATCTTGCCTATTTTTTGCAAGATATATACTTTTCATTTGACAATACTTTTCAAGGACAATGAAAATAATGATACAAAAATCATTATTACCTACATGATTGTGAATCATATCGCAATCGCAAAAAAATTTGATATTTTCCTCATATCGTGCAGCCCTACTAAACCCTACAGGTTCGGAGCTGGGCTGGTGATGTAGGTATTTCGGGGAGCGATGATGAGGTTGGGCTCAAAGTTCAGGCCCCCCCCCACACACCAGGGCTGCATAATGGTGTGCTTTCCAAGGCAAAGAAAGATGAGGGAGGAAGCTGGCTAGTTGATTTTGGCAGAGAACGGTGCAGTGTGAAATATGGTACCACACACACACAAACACTAACGCACGGAAAGTAGAGCACTCTCCGACTGTTGACAGAATGATACAGCATGGCGTTCCCAGGGGCCTCCAGCAGGATGTACGACAGTAATCCCTACACAGCCGAGCGCTGTTATCAGTCAGTGTAACTTAACTTGTCAGCAAGGGCAAGGGGGCAACAGCCAAAAACAAATGTATGAAAGCAAAAACTACTACTCGACGTGTGACTGACAAACTGTCAGTTTTCCCAATTGGACTCTTACTGCCTTTAAGTACATATCTCAGGGATGGCTTTTATTTTTCTGATGATGAAATACAGTGTAGAACGTGCAAAACGTTCAACAGCCAGATACCTCCAGATCGGTTGCTGCATCTTCCACCATATATTGTCTTTGCTCTGACCTGTTTTTCAAAAGTTGAAAAGATTAATAATAACATGAACATGTCATTTTTTCACCTCCTACTTAAGGTGAGCAAGTCAAATAACATGGAAAAATAATAACTATCTATATTTTACGCTCCACGTGCATTGGCCTAAATATAAGACAATGTTTTTTTTCTGAATATTATGTTTGAAAACATGCATTACAGTATATTCAAAGACTAGACATTTATGTATTCATAAGAGCAGATATTCTTTTTGAATGTAGACACCGGCTCCTACAGAGAGTGTTGCATTGTGGGTTAGTTGTAGCCTTAGTGTTAATATGTGAGCTAGTTTATTTAAATCCATGTAAAGTATAGCAAACTTTCCCAACTAGAACTAGTCTGAAAGTATTTTGTATCTTCAAAAAGTATTTTTTCCAAAAACAGGTGTTGAAAAGGGGCTGCGTCCTACAATATAATTTAATATATTTGGCGTTGTATTATAATAAATCCCCAAAATCTAGAGACAAAAGACTAGAGATCTCTTATTTTGTGATAAGAGGGCTCTACTAAAACAATAAAGTAACAGCTCCGTAAAATATGTATTATTAAAATTTAAATTTAGTCCACAAGCTAGCAGGAACAATTCTTTTTCAACAACCCACCATTAAATTTGAGTGTCACTGTCAATACGTGTTTTTTCCATTAGCAGCACCTGTAGGTGTATCATTAGTGTAGTTTCACCATTCAAATGTAGTTAGTTCTGAGTGACACCATATTTCATAGCAGTGAGACATCAATGTAAGCAATAAATTGCGAGCGGGAACAGTCACCTGGCCAATCATACGCTGTGTGAAAGAAACCTGGCCAATAACACATGCTAGAGGATTTATTAGTACACTTTCCATATTTCCCCAATCCCCGACAACCCACCGAGACCTGTTTAACAGATCAGTACATTTTAAATTCTGCAGTGGAAAATTCTGTAAAAGTGGGTCCCACATTTTTATAAGCAGCAGCTGAAAAGAACATGCATATGAGTGACATTCATCCATCCAATCATTGTAAGTACATTGCTGTGTGAGCACTGTGGTGTGCGGTGGAAATACCTGCAGCAAAGTAAGACAAGGATGCACAAATCACTTTTCATCAAAGTGACAGCTTTTCAAATAGCATTACTCCCACGCCTTGCCTACAAGCCATTAGTTAAAAGTGGATGATTAAAAAATGTACACATCTCATGCAAGAACATGAAGGAAGCCTTTATTTCACTGATTTGTGGGCCCTGGTTTCTCTCTCTCTCTCTCTCTCTCTCTCTCTCTCTCTCTCTCTCTCTCTCTCTCTCTCTCTCTCTCTCTCTCTGGTCCTTGATTTGGTTATGCAGGTAATAACAGAGCTACGGGCCCTGAAGGAGCACTACGACTATGATACACTTGTATTAGCCCAAAAGACAAGATGTTCCCCCCAGCTTAAAATACACTCAATGAGAACTGTGCGAGCAAAGAGTCCCATTTCCCCCT
The DNA here is from genome assembly GCA_023631565.1 of Gymnocephalus cernua. Classification (NCBI taxonomy): domain Eukaryota; kingdom Metazoa; phylum Chordata; class Actinopteri; order Perciformes; family Percidae; genus Gymnocephalus; species Gymnocephalus cernua. Next base: position 15,235,802 of record CM042428.1, read on the forward strand.
CCTAATTTGTCCTACATGAGAGGATATATGTGGTAGTCACGGGAGCAGTTATCTCCATGCCGGTAGTTTTGATTGGCAGCTCCAGAAAATTGTTAGGTTAGTTGAGGAGGTACAGTAGGTGACAGCTAGGGCTGGGTATTGCTACTCGATATTTAAAAAAAAAGGTATTGACCGAAATAACCCAGTACCAAGTAGTACCTAGTAGTGTGGTTGGCCCACCACCGCAGCAGCAGCTACAACGCGTACAGTCTGTGGTGGGGGTGTAGTCGAGCAAGGTGTATTTTACGGAGTTGGCAGTACAGCGTGCTGAGATGCCACCAAAACGTTCAAAACGTATAGCTATGCTCCACGCCTGTGGCGTCTGATAAAACTATATTTTTAAAATGCAAAAGAATTATTTCAAATGAAGTAATCTATTAGTATCTGTATCACTTCAAGGGTACTGGTACTAGTACTAGTATCATCATTTTTAAATGACATCCAGCCCTAGTGACACCAGATGAAAAATGTGATGCAAGAAAAAGCATTTTGGAGATGAACAAATTGGAGACTGATAGGTAGCAGTTGGACTTTGGTTTGAACAGGAAGTGTATAGGTTTAAGGGCGTGTTGACGCATTAGTGTCATTTGTGTAGTCTATATTCACGACGTTCCACTTCCGGAAATTCTGCCGGATTTCACTCTTTTCGACCGGATGTCCGTTACCTTCCGCTTTCTTTTTAACTCCGGTGGATTTCTGAGGACTTTGGTTAACTGCTCCTCAGATCTCTGCAGGGTAAATCCAGACAGCTAGCTAGACTATCTGTCCAGTCTGAGTTTTCTGTTGCACCGTACACGTTCCACCAAAACAAGTTCCTTCCCGAGGCTATTTTGCAGAGGCACCGTGGCTCCGTCCAGCGCTTAGCACCGCCCATGACAATAGTGATTGGTTTAAAGAAATGCCAATAAACCACAGCACATTTTTCTTCCATCCCAGAATGATTTGTGGACTCGCCAGACCTTCCTACGCAGCGCTGTGGAGGAAAGTCTGGCAAAGCGAGTGTGAAAGATATACCTTGTTTTATTGTGACGGCCTGTCCTTGTTTGGCTGATAAAAGGATTTACCCTCTATTTGATATCTTGTCGAACTACATCCTCCTCCATAATGTGTGCCAAGTCAAGTCATTAAAGTCTGACAAACAAATCTAGTTTATTACCTAGTCTCCATCCTTTTAAAGAGCCTTTCATCCCCTGCAAGATCCTTTAAAACCTGCAGTAAATTCCTTTGCAGAGGCCCTGGGTTCTTGTCGTTTAAAGTTTGGTGATAAGGTTGAACTGTTGACCTGCGAGCAATGCAGCTCCCTGATCAGAGACTAAAAACACATCAATGAGCAATATGTCCATCAGTGTTTCAGTCAGACAGTGAATCCCTACCTAAAAAGGCTGTGGGTGGCTTACGTTTTTAGACAGTAGAGCTTGACAACGCATTCTCACGAACGAGTCAACATATGTAACATATCGTACGAAAATGTATGCACACCAAAACATATGATATCCTACGAAATTAGGAGACCACCGGCTGGTCATGTTGATGCCGGCTGGCTTCGAGCTCCATGACGCCGAGCGGTAGTTGCTAGTAGTTATTACAGTTAAATTTAGTCCACAAAATATGAACGTTTTGCCGTGACGAAAGTTAAGATTAGGCACCAAAAACGACTAGTTAAGATTAAGAAAAAGATCGTGGTTTGGATTAAGGAACACGCATTTCCTGGGTGAAAGTCTAGTTTTCCCCGGGAAGCGAATTCCGCTCCCTGGCTTGTCGCTTGACGCTCACCCATCCACCCCGGCTACCTCCCTACGCAGCCAGCCGCATTCTTATACAGCGGCCGTCAATGTAGTGAATACAGAAAGAAAAGAAAAAAACGTGGAATGCTTTCGAATTACAGTGCTTATCTTTCGTAGCTTTTTGAACGAATGGTTCATAAGAACAGGCTGAGCTTTACACATTTATTTTGAGTCTGAGACCTCTAGATGTAATCCTATCAAACGTATAGATGTGTTTTTGTTGTTTTCCAAGACACATCAAACATTTTATAACTGGAGATATACTCGACCACAGTAACCCAAATACACAGGGATCATTTTCTTATCACAGGTCTGGTAACGGTGACTTATGAATGAAAGTATATGTTGAAACATGCAACACCAACAGTAAAGGTCGGCCTTCACAGAGAAATTTATGAAGCCAACTATGTCCCAACTAATCAGTGAACCAATGTACAGCACATTCTAATGGAGTCTAATGGAGAAACATTCAGATAAAAACAAAGTAAACAATATTCTACAGCACCCAGCAATGCCCAAACGGTTGTCTGCTTGACCAAGAACATTATCAATATAGAAATGTCTAAGACAGCTAGTTCTGCATGGCCCACAACAACATATGTGGCATCTAACTGGCAAAGCAGCACATTTAGAAAAACACATTTTAATCTCTGTACCTGAGACAGCGAACCAGTCTTGTAAATGTAGCTGTATTTAATCCCTTTAAAGCTTGACTTTCTCTTTTTGTGACGCATCAAGACTGTTCAAAGAATTACCGACACCCCGCTGCTGCTCATGACAGCTGAAGACCGCAGCATATGTGCTTGACATATGAGTTCATATATCAAACAAATCAGTCTCAAAAAACACCTCACACACTATTGCTTTCTTTGTTTCCCTCAGATTTGGTTTCTGGGTTAAGTGCTAGGGGACAGAGTAAAGATCCTTAGACTTCCTTGTGTTTAATTCTAAATGTTATGCGACTCATCTGGAGCTGTAAATGTTTCACGAAATCTAAATAAATGAGCAGCTTTTCTGCGCTTCAAAACTGTTGTCTCAGTCTTAGTTATGATTACAAGGAATCAATGATGCAAACACCGCACTCGTAAAGAAATGTTCTGAAATAATCCGCAATCCGCAATTTGCAACAACTTTGCTGATGCAGTAAGGAAACCGAGCAACACTTTTGATTGGATTCAGTAATACATCAGGTTTCTATGAACTATCAACTATGAACAAACACTAGTTGCTTATTTACCTTGATTTATACAGACACGCCATTTACATAACCACACTCATGCTATGACACATCCCTATTCATACACACATCTGTGTCTTGGTGGACCGTTGTAAAGTGCAGGATTTCATTTTATTTTGGCCCTGAGAATAAATGGCTGAATAATTCAATACAGTGTATAATATGTTGTGGATGAAGCATGTATGTGTCTGATCAGGACCTTCAGCACAACAGCCAGGTAAAGATGATAAACATTCATTTACTAACTAGGCTATAACTAAGTGTGATTTTATGTTGATTTTAATCGGTGTGATTGTGAACGGTAACGGGTGCAACAGCGTTTCGGCTCAAAAGTAAAATCATCTTGAGAGAAGTTTAGAAGATTGTTAATGTAATGCGTGCAAATGTGCTACATACTCATATTTTCTATTACTTCCACCCTAAATACACTGGAAAAATCCCCTTCTGTCTTATAGAATCTGACATCAAATCAAATGCTGGCATGCCACTGGCTATAATGTCATGTGTTTAAGCATGATTTACAATATGAACTGGCAGCAATTGTATTTATCTATTGCAGGATTTCACCACTGCTGTTGGAATGTATTCTGTTAAATTAAACTGGCAATGCATTTGATTGGCAGTACCTCAACAAAAAGACACCTTGGAGTCAACAAATAAATCAAATGCACTCCGAGTTAAGAAACTGACTATCCCTGAATAAATCAAATCAGTCAGTCGACCATTCAATCTGCCTACGAGCCACTGATGACTAGTCTTCTGTTTGGCTTCCAGGTACAGCACTTCCTGCCTATGTGTCATGCGGAGGAATTTGAACAGCGTTATTGATGTGTGAGAGCATCACAGGGTCAAACTAGGAGAGTTGATCTCTTCCCAGTCGATGCCGTCTGTCTGCCAAGAAAGTCATCAGATCAGAGTTGTTTCTCTGTCTGGGCTCGCACGCACACGCACACACGCACACGCACACGCACACACACACACACACACACACACACACACACACACACCTCCCAGAGCTCCTTAATCGATGGCGTGATGTACTTAGCCAACATACAGTATTTTCTCACTTCTCCGTCGCTTGATGTTAGGGGAAGAATAATAGGCCTACTCAAGACAAGAGGCCATCAATTATGCATGCACATTAAAAAAGATAGGAAGGTAAGTGCGGAAAAGGAGAGGTGATGATGCGGTTGAGCAACAATAATATAGTGCCGTTACAGATTAATCGGTATTATCGTGTGAAAGAGGGAGGTTAGATGTAGGGGTGTAATCATGTGTATTGGGTATCTTTATGTGTGTTTTACAATGCCTGCAGTCATGTAGGAATGGTAAAAGAGGAGTAATGATTTATTCTCACTTAGCAGAACACTATAGACGCCGTATCTGGCCTCTTCTTTTCCTAATTTAGCTCTCCTTCTCTTCTCGCCCCCACCTGCCGCTTCTGTTCTGTCTCTCCCATTTCATCCTTGCTTTTTCCTTCTTTGCTCCCCACCTCCGCTCTCCTCCTTCATCTCGAACGTATTGTTTCCTGCCTGCCACCCCCTGACATTGCTTCATCACACTGACAAGACGCCCCATTTTCAGCTCTCGTCCCCCTATACTCTCTGAGCTGAGGAGGAGGCGAGTGTACCTCCTAGCAGCTGTGGCTGCTTAAGTATCACCACCACTGTCCGTCCCTGCCGTGCCTCTCCTGATGGGGACCACACATTTCACAGAGGAAGTAGAAGGAAGGCTCACACAAAAAGGCACACTGGGGGATACCAGGCCCGTGAGTTAGCTATTCTCCCTCTCTGGATTTGGAAGAGTTATGGAGAGAGTCATGACCCCCTGGGGGTCTATAAAGCAGAAAATGGGAGGCGGTGGAAGGCAGTACCTCGGCCACATGCCTGCCTGCTGCACTGCTGGGACCATTAATGCATCCAATCACAGCAACAACAGTCTTTGGAATAACCCAAATATCATTTACAGTACAGGCACCCCCTAAAGCCCGTGCAATCAACATGCTCTTAATCACCGACTGCACGGCACAATGGAAATTGTGTTGGCCAACCATTAAGGCACCTTAAGGACCCTCTGTTAGTCAAACTTACATAAACTGGGAGATATTGGATACCAGCGGAGCACAAATAGAGAGCTAATGGTTTCATGGTGGTCAGCTGTGAATGAGTGCAAGACAGAAAGTGAATGAGAGTGAGGAGAGAAAAGGGGGAAGAGAAAGAAAAGATGGAGGAGACTTAAGCAAAGCGGGACAGCACTGACTTACAGACTATGTGAGAGTGAGAAAACACCAGACTCGTTTCCATGACCTGTCTGTCCTCACAGTGTTACAGTGTGTACCCTTCATCTGAAATCAGCGCCAGCAAGAGCAAATTAAAATAGTTTATTGTAGTGTTGTCAAAGAAATTCAAAGACTTTGGGGACGAAAATGAGATCATTTACCGTTTCATAGAAGTGACAGCAACTTGAATTAGCCTATTAAATGTACAACAAGAACACATTGATACATTTTATAATAATTATCTCGAGTCCTTGTTTAACTAAATCATAACGTTTCCGAGCAGACTTATCAATATTTTATAGATAGGGCATTCTGCAGCAAAACCGTACGCTGTGTCTTTGAGAATTCATCACGCACATACAAGTCCATGTATTTCCTACGGGGGGGAAATACAGACATGTTTGGGGTTGAAGCAGACATTTAAAAAAAGCTTTGTGCTTCACAAGTGGGGGTTCAATGTGTTGCTCAAGGGTACTCCTTGATGCTTTTTAGGCACCGTTCAAACTGCCTCCTTAGTAGGGCTGCACCATATGAGGAAAATATGCGATTTGCGGTAACGTTGTTGAAACGTTGTCTAACATTACACGCTGTAGAGGCATGCAGGAAAAAGTGTAAACAAAAAGCTGGAAAATAAATAAAAAGATTTTCGATTTTTTTGTAATGTGTAATGTTGTCATTTCTTTTTGTTAAAATGTAACATAACATTGGTATTGAAAAAAGTATTGTTCAGGAACCGGTATCAAAGTTCTGGTATTGGTATCGGTATCAAAAATCTTTGAACCATACCCAGCCCTATAAGGGCGTTTTGTCTAAACGTGAGATCAAGACGGACAAAGAAATAGTATTAGACACTGGGAAGAAAGTGAACAAGAAGAACGAGAGAACTTCTTGGCTCACCCTGTTTGGCCTTGTAATCTTACACAACAAAGAACGTGCAAGGCCAGCTCTGACTAAACTCCAGATTCTTGGCTTATAAACTAAGCGTTTCCTATCAGGATGCTGTCCCGTGCAGTAACAGCCACAGCAAGTTGCCTTATGTGACATTATGTCGGCAACAGGAAGGTGTAGACCAGTCTTAACCCATAAACTCAGATAAATGTTTGCATTACAACCTGCAAGGTAAACAAACCGTGTCTGGCTCAAGTTAAGTCCAGAGATGCTTTGTGGTTCCCTGTGGAATGCAATGTCCTTCTTTGCTCTGAAGCAGCCAGCCCTCCGTCTGTTTGTTTTGTAGCCATTACAGCCACTTACCCTGACAGAGCACTTTGTTTCCCTTATCTCCTGAACAGCTAAAAACGCATAAGTGTTTTCAGCGTCTGTTCAACCTTGGGTTTAACTCCTATCACCGTGTTTACTCGTGACACAGATCAAAGACAGATTGCTTTTCAGCGAATGGTTGTGATAAAAGTTCATTCCAACAGGGGGAAAAAAAACAAAAGGCATATTTCAGCAACCTCTTGACAGGTGAGCAGAGGAGGAAGACATCCAAACAGAGCTAGTGGGAGTAATGGCAGCAGGTAGTGCTGTCCAGAGGAGGGAGGACGGGGAGGAATATGTGTCTGTCTGAGTGATTTGCCTGGTGTGGCTCAAAGTCAGGACTCAGTAAGCAAAAAGAAGTGTCAACATAGCAGAGCAACCGCTTGTTGCTGTGGTAACTGGTCAGCAGGGTGCTGAGGTGTGATTGACAGCATGCCATTAACAGTAAGAGATGATTCCATTCGCCCTAGCGAAGATAAGAGGGAGTCATAAGGGAAGCTGGTTATCAGAAGGGAGATACACCTGTTGAGCTAGATGGTCACAGACAATGCTGTCTCAACTGCCAGGTATTCATGTTATTCTAAACAATGCCATTTGGGTTGCACTGTAGTCAACAACAACTGCTCCACCTGGTAGTGTTAGAAACTAAAATCAAATCTCATTTTGCAGTTCAAAACAAAATTGCTCCCAACACTGGCTCTATTCTTTACTGAAAGCAAAATAACCCAATCTGAAGAGCATGTTTGGCTCTTGGTCACCTGCAAATAATTGTGTCTGAAAGCGCCTGACTTCATCTGTTTAACCAATAGTTATTATTATTAAGTTATTCTATAACAGCTTCGCTTGAAAACAATCTCATTCTTAGAAATTAGGCTCATATAAGAGGGAATTTCAGCAAAGCTTATCTTTTTTTAATAACATTAGCTGTTTCCATTCGACTGTCACGCTAATGTTAAGCAAACTTTTGAATGTTGCAGAAAAAGAAATGCAAATTTGGTGCGTTTCCATGAACTGGTTTGGAGTGAATAAACTAGGCTACAGTGTAGTTTTGTCAAAGGTTGATGCCACAGGCTGCACTCCACCACTAAACAGAGGTGAAGTAGGGGTTGCTAAACGGAAACAAAACCAGTGCTTTGAGCAAGTTTAACAAGTCTTTCATGCCAGTGAGTACTGGCCACGTTTCATGTTGTCTGGAGACAAAGATAGGATGGGAATACCCCGGAAGACGCCGACAGCAGAAACAGCTGATCAGTCCTGTGAGTTATATGTTCGCTACAAAACTTATTCTGCAAATCCATTTCCATTTTGCATATCTCGAATCAACTCAACAACAGCAAAAACCGCCTCAGGCAAGCGTAAAAAAAATTGAGGTAGTTTTATTCAAATTTGCCATTTCCATCCAGCGTTTCTAATGCGACAGTCAAAAATGCACATTAAATTGGGTGAATGGAAACACGACAAACTGATAGTTAAAGGGAATGAGAAGATAATCAGACAAGTAAAAGTGTTTTAAGATGAAATAAGTTCTAAGTTCTTTGAAAGTACAGATCTTCAGAGGGTGCCAATGCCTACTAACTAAGCAATCTCTGTACGGCATGGTCACACATGCATGATGGTGTGTTACAAACTAGCTGTATGAATCCGTTTATTAGAAATTCAATAATGGCAAAAGCATACGGATTGTGAGTATCATATGAATGCATCCAGGAATAGAAATATCTTTGATAAAACTCAACTTCAAACAATTATGTTTGATAGTTTTGGGTCTACAGAGACAATTGCTTGGATCTTGAATTGAGTCTTAAATGCCATTTGTGTGTTTGTGTGAAAGACCAGCAGACAGGATGTGTGTATGCTTCTGTGTCTTTTCAGTTTGAAAACTTTCAAGAAGGGATCTGACCAAGCCTCGGGATAAAAAGGCATCAACAGGTGGCAGAGAGGAACACTGAAGACACAAAAGTGAAACCTTCTTGTCTTGAAAACCAAAAGAACAAGTGCAGACGTGGGAACCGACAGGAACAAAATGATATAAATAAAGAGATAGATGGATAGATGGAGTGAGGGACTGGGCCAGCTGAAGCACAGAGGGATTGATTCACAGGCTGTGGTACGCAGTTGGCATGCTAATCAAGCCTGTATGTGGTTGCAGGCAGGGTGAGAAGCGGGTGTATGAGGTGGCTTCACAGGCAGTCATTTGCCAGCATTCAGCTCCCATCAATATCAGGACCGATTAATGAGGGCAAAAGGGGAGAGCAGGGAGAGGGCAGATAGGACTGGGGTGGGAGGGGGGGGGGGGGGGGGGGGGGCAACGGCCAGGTGTCGGAAGAGGCACAGAATGAGAATAAAGAGGGCGCGGGCAGTGATCCGCGAGGAATTCCAGCCGAGCGGCAACAAGAGGGGTGGGAGGTGCCTGCTAGTCATGCACTGCAAGAAATGCCCATTAAAAAACTGCACTTGGTTCTGTTTTCTTTGTTCATCTTATCAGCCCAAATTATAAAATGAAGTTGTCACACAAAAGCACGCCAAGCCTTAATTGAAACAAATAATTGTTTGTATAAAAGTACTACAAACCTTCACCCAACCAGTGGTGAGTGAGAACTCGTTTGATAGAAGTGATCACTGTAAAAGTATCAACATCAGGATATCTATAATATAACTTCCAGGTCCAGCTTAAACATGTCAATTAATAAATAATAGTTTATTTATATATATTAGGGCTGTCGAAATAACGCGTTAATTTCGATGAATTAATCTGAGAAAAATTAGTGCGTTAAAAAAATGAATCGCAATTAATCCATTACATATTGACCTTTCACCCGGAGCCGTTCTAACCACTATACAACTGTAAAATGAAAGAGGCAGACCATGGATGTCGCCTATTAAGAGAACAAAGTGCGCAGAACAGAAACATTGCTGGCTAGTTAACAGCTTAACAACTCAACAGCAGGTAACGTTAGCATTCTGCTAGCTAGTAGCTGGATTAAACACACTTAAAAAGATGACAGCTAACGCTAAAGTTTGACTGTTTCTGCTGTTGACGGAACACAGACGAGAGACGGTGCGTTTAATGAAGCTGGTAATCTACAGCCTCGCGGTGCATTCGTAGTTGTTGTAAAATACCCTTTTGAATTCATTTCCTCAGCATATTAGGTCATATTGTTGATTGTTTTATATATATATATTAGGGCTGTCAAATGATTAAAATTTTTAATCAAATTAATCAGAATTTTCAGTGGATTAATCATGATTAATCACTATTTGCAATTACACCTGAATCCTAACCATTTATTTTCTGAAATGCATCACCAAAAGATACTAGTGCTGTCAAGCGATTACAATATTTTATCGCATTAATGTCATAGTTAACTCGCTATTAATCGCAATTAATCGCACATTTTTATCTATTCTAAATGTCCCTTGATTTCTTTTTGTCCCATTATATTTTCTCATTTTAATTCTCTTATCAGCATGGAAAAGTAGATTGGCTTGCTTTGTGACTGTTTTTTTACAACATTGTCATATACGTTATGTTCAATTTCACACTAACATTCACACTTGGATCTAATAATCTGTCACATAATTTAACGCTGTTACCTTCCATTGCAGGTAGTACTGCAGATAGTCCTGCAGATAGTACTACAGGTAGTACTGCCTCATGCCTGAGGCGAGCGTGGCTAGTCCTACGTCTATGGGCTCATAGCGTCGCCTCTCACTGACTGTAGAGTCACTACTCGCTCGCTCTGAAGATAATCGCCGTCACGAGCCTACAAGCTACGCGGCTAGTAAGCTAAAACCGGCCGAGGCTTGTGTCTGTTTTGTTTGCGGTCTGCGAAATTACAAGACCCGCCCTTCAATCACTACTATTGGCCAGGCGTCGAAGGTAACGTAACCCCATTTGTTCAGGTCCTATCCCCTGACCAATCCACTATCCTCACCACTCGCGGTGAAATGCCTAAACCAAACCAATCAGCTGCTTCGTAGGGCGGGACATGGCGTGGCCATAGACAGTTAAAGAAGTGGACTAACAGATCCCGTTGCTCTCTCTATGCGTTACTCGTGCGTTAAAAAAATTATCGGCATTAAAATGGGTTTGCGTTAACGCCGTTAATAACGCGTTAAACTGACAGCCCTAATATATATATATATATATATATATATATATATATATATATATATATATATACACACACATACATACATATATATACACATGCATACATACATACATACATACATACATATATATATATATATATATATATATATATATATATATATATATATATACACACACACACACACACACACACATATACATAAAGTAGTATTTTTACATCTTCATAGACCACAATGCTTAAAGAAAAGTCTAAAAAGTTTCTCCACTACCAGATGAAAACTTTCACTTTTCTCAGAAAAAAAAGGACTCAGGAGTCAGTACTGGCTTACGTGATTTAATAAGGTTTTGTTTTTTTTGCAGTGTGGAAGATCCAAAGACATGAGGAGGCTAAAAGTAGAGGAAGAACGGCTTGGTGTGTGTGTGTGTGTGTGTGTGTGTGTGTGTGTGTGTGTGTGTGTGTGTGTGTGTGTGTGTGTGTGTGTGTGTGTGTGTGTGTGTGTGTGTGTGTGTGTGTGTGTGTGTGTCTATGTGAGGCTCTTTAATGTGTTGGGACGGAGGTTTAAAGGTTAAAATCATGTCCTGACCTCTAATAGTGCTCCCAGTATGGACGACAAAGGGTCGTGTTCTTTTGGGCATCTGCGAGCCCCGAGGTTGTGTTTTATTGTCGGTCGTGCCTGTTGTGCATGTGGGTGGCCGTGCATGGAGTTAAGGGTGGAGTGTGGATATGTGTGTACACACATAGGTGTATGCATGCATGCGAGTGTGTGTGTGTGTCTGTATGTGTGTTGGCCCAACAGCAAGGCATTAGCACATAGTGGTTTAGCATGTGTGTGAGAGAGAGCTGTGGGCCCAGGGGAGCAGGGATTTGGTGTGTGTGGGGGGGGGAGGGGGGCAGTCCCCATCGTGCAATGACTCGCCAGGTCATGTGACCACTGGTTCTCACAGGGACACTGAGCAGTCGGAAACAAGAGGGCAGCGTGTTAGGGCCGAATGCCTGTTTCATTGTTTGTGTGGGGTGCCTCACTGCTGAATGCAGACGAATCAATCCTGAAACATCAGCATCATCCCACAAGCACAAACTGGACTGGCAGGACAGAGGGAGCACTGTGCCGGCTCAGCCTCTGGGAACTGACTCAACAGCAGCGGAGAGTAGTTCCTCCTCATTTATCTGTCTCTATGCCTCCTCTGTCTCCGGCTCTTCGTTTGTCTGTTTCTGTTGTGTTTCTCGTGGCAGGGAGAGAAAGGAAAGTATGTCTCCCTCTTTCTCTCTTTGTTTTGCTCAAGGGTTCTCCATTTGCTCAGTGCAGGTTGTAAATCCAACAACAACAACAACAACTAAAAAGGTACTACATGTAAAAATGCTGAATTTATGGGCTGTAGGAATACTAGGTGCTAATTTGATATCCTTACATCTCTGGTCTGACGCCCAGTAGTTGCATTCCTTCTGTGACTAAGTGCAAGAAAGCAAGAGAGCAGTATATCAAGACCGTATTACCCAGGGTAGCATAAAATCATGTGTGATATGTGTTATTAAAAAGGTAAATGTTAACCAAGCAGAATGACCACCAGCCGGGATTGCAGTTGGGGAAGGTAAACACCCACATATACTAAAGCCTCAGACCTTGCTAGTCCACTGGAATCAGTGGATCAGTGTCTTGCTCAATAGGGCAATGAGGCGCTAGTTGTTAAAGATCAATGTCACTCATTTACTCTCAAAGCCAAACTAGAGATATAGCCTACTGATAGCAAGGCCACGTCCGACCAAATTGGCTTACTGAATGAAGCATGTATTCTGTGGCTTTTTACTACTTTCCAAAAGCCACAGAATGATTTGAAACCCTTGCTCTGAGACACACTCAACCAGCCAAACCAATGACAGCAAAGTCTTTCATATTCCCAATCACCACAAGCTAAAGATATCACAGATCAGTCGAGATAGCCTTGAGAAGTCCCCAACGCTGGCTCCTGATTTCTCTGCAGGGCTGTCAGGTTCTGTTGGTGGTTATCGCAAGGTCAGCTTCAACCATCAGCTAAATTAAACAAAATAAATAGGGGGATTCTGGCACAACTCCTTTGGAAATGAATGCCACCGCAGCTGTGAGTAAACGGCAAGACACAAAGGTCGCCTTGATTTCCAGACAGCTCAATGAGTCCCAAGGGTGGGGACTGGGCCTGGCGAGGACAGCGTTGGGAGGGCGGAGGGAACGAGGGACTGACTGTGCGACTCCTGACAAGTCCTCGGTGGCACCCGGTGCCTCTCTCTCTCCCCGGTGACCTGCGAGAGTGTTACGGCCTTTGCTGAATAACCAGCCCCATCCGCCACATTCAGACGAGGGCTAAAAGGTTAATTGAACCTCAGCGCTGCGCCTTCCTCTGTGTAATTTACTGTGATTAATGCATCAAGGTTACTGTCAGACTCATTTACTAATTGTCCAAAGCAGAATGTAATTAACCACATCTGCAAAAAATGTTTCTGGAACTGTACAGGCTCAGTAGAACATTAGGGCTGTGTTCGGACAACTACACGCCACTTCAGTCAGAATACAACCATTTCAGAACATTAGCTCTCCTGTTACTAGGGATGCACCGATCCGACTTTTTCAGTCCCGATACCGATGCCTGGGCTTTGTGTATCTGTCGATAACCGATACCGATCCCGTTGTTGAATTAATAATAAACTATACCTTATACCCACCTTATACCTTCCTTCCACCATGTGGAAGAGACTAAAGGCACCAGACTTTCCTAACTAAGACAAAATAACATAGGCTAGATGTATTGTATTGAATTCTTATTTATTTGTTATTTAAAAAAAAACAATTGTGCATTGAAATCGAAAATAGAATGTAATCAAACTTCTTAAAATAAATTTAAATAAATAAAATGTAGCAGTAGGAACAAAATAGAGAATACTCTTCCAGCATGCGACACACGTGCTGCTGAAGAATGACGTAGGATGTGCTGCGACGGAGAAAAAATAAATAAATACATCTGGATCTGTTCATTTTTCCGATGCCCGATCCAGCTATTTTGTCAATATCCGGGCCGATATCCAATTTTAATATCGGATTGGTGCACACCTACCTGTTACACTGTTATCCTGACTCACAAGACTCCATGCACTACAACTGCTGATGAACTCTTCAGTTCAATTCTTTCACACTTCTTTATTTGGAATTTTTCTTTTCTTTTTTTTTAGGACAAAGGCTCTACTCCGCCAACAAGGATCAGGATTGCTCATTGTGACGAAGACTTCAGAGAATTAACACCACATCACTCAAAGGCCCCCTCGCAAAAGTTTCCACCAGAAACGACTTCCGACGAGTTCTGACATGCAAAACTTAACATCAAGAGAACAGCTAAAGTCAAAGGGATTACAGTGTGTTCTCTTACAATGTGTTCCTGACTAACAATGCGGATATCCAGGGTAAACTTTTCACGTTTTCCTTTTGTTTTCTTCCTGTCAGGCTCAGCCCGTCGGCTCTGTTCCCTGTGTCAATTATTTCTGGAGATCCTTTTCGCCAGGCTGTCAGACAGCTCTTGTATGCAAAGCATGTGGTTTTCTGAAGTGAGTGTCGTGTAGGTAGCTTAACCGTGGCTTGTGTTATCTTTGTTTTGCATAACAGTTATTGAAAAGCTTGTATATTTACAGGGATCTGTTTTTTTTGGGGGATTGTATTTCTTGAGATGCAAATAAATATCACAAATTACAAATATAATGTCATAGTTTATAAGCCTCAGTCCTTCAGCCCTCCCTAATGGAGCCTTCTTTTTTTGATGATATGGATGGCCAAATTCCCCTGACGACGTGCTGCCACAGCTTAGGCCTATCTCTGGGAGAGAGCGTGTGTGCGTGCATTAATTTCCCTGTGTATTCTGTCTGCTGGGGTGTGTGCTTGCATACGTTAAGCACATTCTGCCAGCCCAGTGTGGTGACCTAGTGTCCCTCTGTGTGTGTGATTGTGTGTGTACTCAGCGCTAAGGGTGTCCGGCCTCTTCTCTTGCTCTTTCCTGATAATGGGTGTATATACATTTTAATCTTGGATTACTTGGCTGACTCAGAGGAGGTCTTTCTGTCAGCCTGGTGCATGCAGACAGCCATTACAATACCGTGCAGCTGAGTAAGGAAATCATTACTGTGCGCTTTCCCCCATTTTAAGTGTGGCTGACTTGAGGCTTCTACAAGTACGGAACTGAGTTCTGAACTGAGACCAATCTGGGGGAATGGAACAGATTTATTCCAGCCTTTTCTGAGCACAAAATGATACCGAAAATAACAACAGACTACAAAGTTGTTCCTTTGAATAGTGAAGGACAACGCTGTACACAGGTTGACAATGATTACATTCACTACACACATCAATTAAGAATCACTTTCACCCTTAAGCTTTAATACAATTTCCAATGTCCTGTTTAAACAACAGTCTTCGTATTTTCTAAGGGCATCGTTCAGAACTAATTACAGCAAAGTCAAACTTGCCTGCCATTAATTGATATTTATGAGGGTGAATTAATTTTCAGAAAGTTGTGGGCTACTCTGAAATGTATGCTGACCTTGGCAACAGGACACAGCACAGTAATGCATTCACACCTTTGGCAGATTTTATGCAAACTAAAATGAATATTTGATCAGGGTTTTTCCTTACCAAGGTTACATGGTTGGAGGGTTTTTTCTGTCACTCTTTGATTCTGTGTGCTTTGTAGATGCTGCTATCCAATGACTTCCCACTACTGAATAATATGCTACTATCATATCAAATTTGAAATGTTCACATATGGGCTGTTTTCCATGTTCTTGGTTGTCACTGACATCCAGCCTGATGAATGCAAATGTAACTGTGGTCATCTCCTGAGGGAGCGCAGAGGGGAATGAGGAATTGTGGGTCGTAATTAATTTACTGCTAGATTACACTGGATAATGCCCGTATCATTACAAAATTAGGTTGACAGTGGTGTTGGTGTATATAGTGTGGGGCGTGTGTCAATACACACAACATTTGTTTGTTATATGGAGGCTATTATGGCCCATGAGACATCCCTAAGTGGGAAATGGTGTTTGATTATACACAAGCAGATGTACACACGGCCAATCAGCCTGCATAACTCATTCAAACAAAAGAGCTTGAGCATAATGCTGGAGATTCTTTTTTTTCTGTCTTGAGTGCATGGGAGTCTTGGGTTCACAATGAGAAATTGACAATTAAAAGGCTCCACTGGCATTAAAATAAAGCTCATTGAAAGGTGGAGTCTGCGATTTTTAATCTAATACACTTTTTTGTCAAATTCCGCAAATATCTTCTCTAGAGCCCGAACGATATATCGGGGGACCAATATTAGGCAAACTCTGTATCGGCATTTATAATGGGCGATAAATTAATATTTAAAAAACAAAATAAAAACGGACGAAACACCCTTCAACAATGTTATGAGTGTTGCCGTTACATAGTTTGTACACCACAGGGCGCCTCTACAACGTCCCTGTTGGCAACACTCTTTAAGTTTTGTTGTTTTTGTTCAATGGACTTTAAGTTTCATATCTTAAGTTTGTATTTTTATACATTTCATTTATCAGAACTTAAATATATTTTGATGTTCCTCTGTTCTGTTGTGACAATAAAACAAACACATTTTTAAACTGCATTATCATATTATTTTAGTGAGGACTCATAAATAACTACAAATAATAAAATGTTAGGGAAATCTGTTTATGTTTTGTTACGCGTTTGTGGATTTTTTTTTAAATATCGGCCGATATATCGGAATATCAGATTTTTAAATCACCAAATATTTGTATCAATATCGGCCTTAAAAATCCTTCATCGGTCGGGCTGTAATCTCCTCATGGTCTGCAAGCTGTCCATTCTGTGTCCTTAACCCTAACCCCAAAAACCCGGTGTTCATACACTGCCTTGGCTGTGTCAATGGGAAACGAACAAAGTGGTTTGGACCGAGCCTCACAACACTAGTGTGTTGAATGCTGGTGAACAGGACAGGGGAAAGGCCATGGATGTATAAAGGGAGTAGGAGTAAGAGGGATGGAAAATCTGGCACATGCTAAAGTTCTGAAGGAGCAACTGATAAGAGGAGTGTATTTGTTTAGGTGTTGAGTTCAAATATCAACAGTTTTTTCCCAAGGGATTACAGACAGTATCTTGCCAAAATATTGTGTTTTTGTATCATTCATTCACTCCTATTTCGCACGAATGTTGAATGCTTTAGTGGGGAATGGAGCTTCAGAAAAACATAGCCATTTTGGATATAAAAAAAGGTGACTGAAGACTTACTTTTATAGTAATTCTGGTTTTAGCAATTTTTATTTATCAGAAAAACATGTAGTTTTGCTCAAATATTGCTAAATACAACACTTCAAGAAATCCTCACATGTATGCAATAATTATGCACTGAGGACCAAGCGACTTATTCTATTGAAACTTTTTTACATTTAAGGATTGATGCTTATTGGGTTAGGGACACGAAAAGGCCAGCTTGCTGACAGTGAATCTGAATTTGACAAAAACTGACCAGCATACTGTAGGCTATATTCCTACATGAATATAACATCTTTTATAAAACGTTTATCTTCCCTAAATTCTGATTGTACTCTTTTTAACTTCTGAAAGTTTGCAAACCAGTGGGAAAGAGTAACCACACTATCTACTATTACGGCAACTGTTCCTCTTTTCTTTCTTTTTTTAGGTTCAACGAAGCAAAAAACATAAAGGATTCATCCATCATGAAAATGTGCACATTGCTTGGTGTGCAACATCACGGCATGTCGCTGCCGCTCTAACATGGACAAAAAGTTTTCAAGAGGAGCCTTCGGAAAACTTGAAAGCATCCCTGCATTCTGTCCTCTCTCTCACTCTTTCCTGTCTTTTGATTTGCACTTGCACAAAGGCAGTCAAAATGCAAAAAAAATGCTTGACCATTCAACAGGCGCTCTCCCCTCTGCATAAACTTCTCGGTCGCCTCTTTGTCCGATTAATACCTTCATGTCTTTCAGAATTCCCCCACCACCCCCAGCCCCAACCCCACATCGCCATCCCAGACAAGCCTTAGTCCTCATTATACACAGCTTCCACTCTAGTTCCCAAGATTAGGCAAATGAGCTCCCAAGCGCAGTCTATAGACAGAAACTCGGACCCCGCTCCCTTTTCAAAATCAATCCTGACATTCATCAAAAACTAAGAAACATTAATAAGTACTATTTCACTTCCTTATATAATCTCATTTATATATATAGTCTGATTTGATGTGACCAACAAGTGGCTATAAAAATGTCCTTAATAATTTTCTTAAATGTACCATGATGGATTGAGAATGAGCATTCCTATTAATAACAATAGGACATTATTGAACCGAGGGGGCAAATCCCTTTACAGAGCACAACATGAAGGATATCCAACAAAACCCATCACATGCAAGGCAAACATCATTCAGCATCAACTGAATCACTTCCTGCCATTTCAAAAGCAGCGTGCAGAAATTCATTATTGCTCACTTATTCTTCAATCAACTCCAACACTTACTGTAGGAAAAATGCAGTAGATGGCGAGAAGATTACAGAGAGAGATAGAAAAGGGGTTTTCACTGTTGAACTACTATAGAAATTTCATGCTAAGACGTTGGCTGTATTAAAGTGAGTGTAATCCATGCAATCAAATGTAACAAAAACAAGGTGGGTCATAATAAAGTGGGGACTTGGATAAAATTTTTGTGGCAATTTTTCGGCGACTGTATTCTCTTTTCCAGCCACTAGTGTAGGCTGACCTGCATGGATGTATATACAGGTTGTTTTTTTTATACTGTAGTCATAGGTCTCATCTTTCTAGCGGAAGAAATACATAGCACACTATAAACAAAGTCAAACTAGATGAGAGGGTTTTGAATGACAGCAGCAGTCAAAAGCAAAATACTATATGATGTGATTGGCCATGTTGAAGTTGCGAGTTCATTTACCCTGGTGTAGGTTGTATGCATTCCACATCCTGAGTACATTTGCTGGGAAAGTCCTATCTTTCCTTATCAGATAATGAAATCTCATATATCTCATAATCTCAGTCCCGTATCCCGGCAACGTGCATTTTCCATCTAACAACTACACAGCACAGTTACAGGAGGACACAGAATGGTATTGGGCCTCAGACTGATGCAAAGCTGATTATAGCTTCCCACCTCTTGCAGCTCTCTGTCTCATCTAACAGTCTTAACCTCCTTCAACCTTTCATTCCCACCAGCCATGACAAGAAGGACTAGTCAGCTGACGGAGGGTTAAAGGTCAGGAGGACCCTATTCTCTCTTTGCCAGACCATCCACACGCTGCGGAGCAGAGGAGGGTCTGGCTAGTCCACACAGCATTCCGTACTCTGGTTTATTGGCATTTCTTTAAACCGATCACAATCGTCATGGGCGGCGCTAAACTCTGCACAGAGCTGCAAGTCGTGCAAGAGAAACATAGATTGGACAGACAGTCTAGCTATCTATCTCAATTTACCATGCAGAGATCTGAGGAGCAGTTAACCGTAGTCCTCAAATTTAAAATTACAACACAAAGAAAGTGGAAGGAAATGGAAAATACATGCATCCGGCAGAATTTCCTGCGGCACCGGAGCAATCCCCGGAAGTGGAACGCCAAGGATATAGACTAGGAGGACCCAAACCAATGTACATCACTAGGAGTAGGAATCATTGGAAATCATCAATTTTAAAGCATTTCGATGAGCTGCTACCCCTTTGATTTGTGCAAGTGTGTTCATTTTTTATGGGACAATAGGTTTCCATTTGTATGTTGTATGAGTTGATGTCAAATGATTTCTTTTGGAGACAATCAAGTCTCACATGCATCCAAATGCTTGCCTCCGTTGAATATATTGGGCAGTATTTTTTCGATAGCATAACATAACACATTGCCTCTGACTGGACAAAGAAAGTCAGCAACTGACTAAAAAAAAGCAGTCCTGATGTTGCTAAAACAACTGTCTCCCCCTTGTTGGCATTAGCATTGGTGTACATTCCTTGCCCGTCTACTATACATGAGAAGGGCCAGAGAGAAAATTGTTGTTAACCAAGACAGTTCTCACTCCATGACACTTGCTCCCAATTTATTCTGCTCGTGTGAGCTAATCTTGAAAAAAACAGGAGGGAAAACTCACTGTCTAAACATTACTTTTCTAGAATTCAAAATGGTGAGCATAAAGGAGGCATGGAGCAGAGACTTGGGGAAGTAAGGATGGGATGTGTGTAAGCTGTCCAATAAATCCCTTGCATTTGTTTGGTTCATTTTTTGTCTGGTTTCATCCTTGTAGAGTAAAACATGACATATAGTTGGCAGGTAAAACTTTGCCAAATCCGCTTCACAACTGCTTAATGCGGGAAGATGGTGAAGCCCTTTCAAACTTGGGAGAGAAGTGTGAATCCTAAGCAGGCAGCCAGGATAATAACAATTCATCATACATAGGTATTGGTCCAATCCAAGCTGGCAGACAGCCAAAACAGCACTTTCAAGAGAGAAAAAGACACCTTTGCCTTTTAAAGGAGCTATAAATCCCATTGATTGGAGTTAAATGCTTTCATTCTGTGGATACTGGCTATTACACCAAGCAGCGTGTAAAAGGGGGGAGAGATCATTTCAGAAACAGCAAGGTACTCAACTAATGTTCGCTTTAGATGAAGTCAATATTAGACTAAATGTGTAGAACAGTACAGCAGATCAGAGGCTTTTGAAACCTCTGGAAACATGACTATGCATATTCCCAATGAGCCGCAAGTATCTTGGGGAAACTGAAAAAAGCGCAGCCCAATGCATGTCTTCACCTTTGTTCTCTCTGGTTATACTCGTGGTACAGTTAGTCCAATCTACTCCCTGCCTGTCTGACTTATAGGAGAAACCCAGAATCCTTACGCTTCAATCGTGCACTTTGCACCGTCTTTTCAGAGAGAGAGCGAGCACAATTTATAAATGCTGCCTAATGTACACATGTGGCAACATCAGCAGCAGCCGTCTCACTGCTAAGCTTCCCTCGCTGTGTTTCCAAAACGAGGAAAGAAAGAACAAAGAAAGAGACAGAGCATGTTGCAACCAAGGTTCTTTCACTGGAAGGAAACAGTATTCCTTGGCTGGACCACTGCGGCTATTTTTAGCATCTGCTTATTGCAGCAGGGCTCCACCACAGATTTGACCTGAAAGATGGCTTTTTGGGAAACCTTTACACCAAATCATTCATGAAATCTTCGATTGCAATGGTATTACGGAGAATCATTAAGCTAATAGTGATGTGTGGTACATCCACCGGGTCTGCAGTTAATGAGTAAAGTTCCACAAGCATCAAACAAATTGGGACTTTTGTATTTTCTGCATTTTCTGCTTTCGGTCCGTTTTGCTGTACACGGATATGATGTAGCAGTACCCTAAACAGAAAATATTTGAGTGAATCATTGGTAAAAAAAATATTGATTCTAGGGGAAAGAATCAATTTTAAAAACCGTCGGGAAAAAAAATCATGATTTGATTTTCGAATTTATTTCTTACCCCTAATACATATAACACAGGACAAACTGATCCAAGTGTATGTTTCTGTTCAGTTCCCCGCTGTGTAGGTAGCCATAGCCTTTTCTCACATATCTGACCTGTGTATCAAGCATGGCATTAAGCCAAATCAGCAGCATAATCATCTGAAATATTATTTATTTACTGGTTCACCTTCATTTGTTTAACAATCAACCTTGAGTGGGGTCAGTGCTCTGCTGTTAACTAGTCTCGTTTAACCGACTGTTTACTTCGTAATAAAGACACAACATGAAATCAAGGACCTTGAAATTATCAGTCGAGGAATGAAGGTTGAATAAGCAATTGTTCCATAAATCATGATTGCTTTCAATTGTTAAATGGATTACACAACAATCAACATTCATTTCACATCAATAGGTGCAGTAAAGCTAAAGAGAAGGAGTATAATAGGATATAATCAACAGGGAGTATAATCTCTCCATGACAAGCATCACAGATATTTGCTTATTTTTAGCTTAAGTTTAGGCACCAAAACGACTAGTTCAATTCAGAAAAAAGGTTGTGGTTTGGATTAAGATATTCCCGAGGAAAGAACAAGCATTTCCTGGGTGAAAGTATTTTGTTTTCGCTGCAAAGCGCTGTGTTTCATGTTGAATATTGAAGTGCATATTTAAGTGTTTGGCATGTTTTTTTACAAACCGCACCCTGCTAATGATAATCACTTTAACTGCTATTCAATATGTTATTTGTTACACAGTGATGTATTTGCATGTATGGTGAAGTAATATACATTTTGTAAAATTACAAAAGTAATCCCTGACCTGATCTGTCACCTTTTTGGAAAAAAGGTTAGTTCACCTTGCTGAAGAGTTGGCTAGTAAGACAAGTAAAGGTTGTTGCTTATTTTCTTAGTTAGAGTTAGTAGTCACTTGTTGACTAGCTGTCTGGGACAACAACTGTCTCTTGAGTGCAGCCACACCAGACGTTCCCTCCCGTCCCTGAACACTGAACAGTATGGAAATCAGCGTAGCAAAGCCACTCTGCTCTCACTAGGAAAATATATATTGGGCCCATTGACGGATCCTGTGGCTTACAGATCAAATCTCTGCAGTAATCTGTAGATTTCTTTCAGAGACTCATAAACGTGTCAGTCTAAGTGTGCGTATCTGTTCCAAGAAGTGCATGATGTGAGGCAATGATTAAGCAGAGCTGGCAGAATCCCCTGCCAATCTGCTTGAAGTTGCCAATAAAAGGCAGCTGTGCATTGGAAAACAAGGGCAGAGTTCCTTAAATTAACCCAAGCAGACATGTCACTTACTGTATTAAAAAATAAAAAGGAACAAAGGGAAACGTTAGAACACATCACGCTGAGGAGAAATATGGGCTATATCTTCCCTTGTGGTTTCTGTGCTATTGCCGAGGGATATTACACTCCTTTAAATGCTTATCCACCCTTTTGTCTCTCTCTCCCACTCTATCTATCTACACAAAGAGCAGCAACAAAGTGGAGCAATTAATACAGAACTCTGGCATATAATCTGGGAGACCAGATAGGCCTCAAGGGCTCAAAACTGAGTAAACTATCCTCACAGTCCCTTGTTCACCCTTTGGCCTAGCTTGTGGCTATCACATACACTTATTTCCCTAAGGCAAATAAAAAAGCAAAGTATCACTACTTCAATGCTTGCCATATTAGACATTTTATGTTTATGTCGCATAAAATATCCTCGGTTGAAGGTGCTGAATTTTTAAACCTGCTCAGCTGTGTAATGCATGTAGATTATCTGCTTACCTCTACCAGACTAATTGTAGGGAGGTGGAGATGATGTGTTGATCATGACAAAAGTGTGATGAACCTACATCTGCCTCTAGTACCTAAAAATGATGACCTAGCCTACCCCAGAGAGATGAGCCCACCTCCTGATGCTGGCTACCTTCAGGAAGCCCACGCATATCGACAGAAAATGACATGCTGACTTCAGCATTTTTAATGAGCACATTAGGTATGATTTTCCTCCCGACTGTTCTTGCGGCAAACGTCATCATGTGTCTTTGAAATGTATTGCTCAGACTCCTGCCAAGCACAGCTTCAATAATCAGCACATTCAATACTGCTGCTGACAAGGAAAGGGCAGTCGGTTTGCAGTCAATTCAAGATCTTGCTCTCCAACAAAAATATGTGATTATTGTTTGCAGTATAAGTCCCTCAATAGTCATAGACCTGAGTCAAGCACATGCAATGCGTTTGAGTCCACTGGCCAGGGAGCTGAAAGGAACTAATGACTCATGCTCAACTGATAGATCTGCTCTGTGAGCTCGGCGAGTGTTTTAAAGAGGGGGAGGGGGGGATTTAACCCCTCACTATCGCATAGTGCCTGACCAAGATGGAGGACAACAGGGAGCGTGTCGTGGCAGGTTAATTTTTCTCAGGGAAGGAGCGCGTCTACCGACATGCTGAAGCATATGCTGCTTGCACGAGCGAGAGATCCTCTGTGCAGATGGTCTACATTGGAAATCACATTGCCTCCTACTCAGCCGTGTAACCTCCTGTTGGCATTGGCTGAGGGGCTGTAAAGCCACACATAGGTAGGGGACAGAAATTAGCAAAGGCATCACTGCTAAAAAAACAAAAAAAAAAGGCTCACATGGAGGTCTATGCTTTTCTGTACCTCATTCTTGCCATGCTATTCTATGCAAAGTAGTGTTTCTAGAGACCTATCAATAACAAAGCATAAAGTAGCTATTATTTGCACCAACAATTGTAAAGGTATATGTTGTTGTTTTTTTCCACTTTGCTGTTAAATACTCTGAATCTGACAATTCTTTCTAATGTGGGCTTGGCAATATAAAAAAGGCACAGAGGATTATAAATAATCATTGAACAACTTGTGGATGATAAAAAAAAATCATTTTCAAATAATATATTTTTTTTTTTTAGTTTACTTGGAAAGTTTTCACCATACAGAATTATTGGCCAGCCCATTCCTTAACCTCCTGCTTTAAAAAGGAGTATCTTGCCGACTCCAAGATGAATAATCAACTTTGGTTCTGATTGGTCTGTAATTTGGTAAAAGAAAACTGAATAGGAGGGAGGAATAAACAAGGGAGCAGGAAGATGGGAAATAACTCTGTGGTGTGGGTGCTACTTTCTATTTGAAAGGTGATCACAACATGCAAGCCTTGTTGTATGTTGAAAGGCAAAAAGTCACTTCCTTTACTGCAGCTCCTCTTGCGTGATAGCAGTTTGGCTGACAACAGAAAAGCATGTCAAAGAAAACCCAAACTAATCTTGGATGTAATGCTTTTTATTTCAAAAGATAAATTTAAAGCCAGTCTTGCATGCACAAAGACAAATCCTCTTTGTACGGCTCTCACAATTTTAAGATAATTTTTGAAACTGAAACAAGCTCAAAAAAAGAAAAGCAGAAAATTCAAACTGGGATCATCTACTGCAATGTAGCTCTCGCTGCAGAGATTGTATGAATGATCTCTCGCTGACTATTCATCCACTTCACAAGAGGCTTCTGGGCTGAATCAAACCGCCGCCATAAGAAGTCTGCCAAAGGCCCGTCTCTCATTTGAAACTGATTATAGAGCAAAAAAAACAAAGGAAAAAAGCCTGTTATCTCTAAGTGAGAGCTCAAATCCTCTGCTGCATCGTCAGAGAGCTGGACGCCGAGGTTAAAACACTGTCTAGTCAGAGTAAGAGTTTGAATTGCAACTGGGTGATTATGGTTCAAAGCAAAACTTGATTAATGCCATCTAGAGTCTTGTAGTGGTAATCATCATTTGCTTTTCCCACCTACTGTGCAGATGAAGTGTTTTAAGAGCAATTACAACTATGAATTTCACAACAAATGTTGTACTGTTGTGGTGCTGTGGCTATCTTGTGTAAATTGACTTCACTATTTTGTCTTCTTACACAAATGAACGGACATAACACATCCCAAAGCAATGCAGTTCAGGTATCCCCCCACTTCTTATATATATATATATATATATATATATATATATATATATATATATATATATATATATATATATATATATATATATATATATATATCCATGATTTGCACACAGCCAATTCCCCAATGGACCTCCATGACGGCGCCAGCCACAGTTGCTGGGAAAATATGGGATGCAGCTGCAAAGCTTCGATATAATGAATGTCTGTTCACTAAACCCAACCACACTTTGCTTCTGACACAACCTTGCACCTTCTCCAGAGTGCATCCCAGAGGAGCAATTCACTGTGTCAATGATGCTGAATAGCCCCACCTAGCCACCCACCGGGTTTCTACAGCTCCCCCAGTCTCTGCTGCCCTCACACTCCTACACTCAAAACAAGTCTGAGGTAGCTGCATTGCTAGAAAAAGCCGGTGGGTTAAACGCACAAAGAGTGCTTTTTCTCCTATTTCCGTTGAGTTACCCGTGAGCTAGTCTTGCTTTGCCAGACCTTCCTCCACAGCGCTGCAAAGGAGGGTCTGGCTAGTCCACATAGCATTCCGGGATGGGAGAAGAACATGCTGTGGTTTATTGGAATTTCTTTAAACCAATCACAATCGTCATGGGCGGCGCAAAGCACCGGGCAGAGCCATGGCAACGCTAAGCACCGGGCAGAGCCTCGGTGCCGCTGCAAAATAGCCTCAGGAAGGAACTTGTTTTGGTGGAACATGTGTTCGTTCAAAAGTTGTTTTAGTCGTGCATCAGAAAACTCAGATTGGACAGATAGTCTAGCTATCAGTCTGGATTTACCCTGCAGAGATCTGAGGAGCAGTTAACCATAGTCAATCATCGTGGATATAGGCTAACCCTGTGTGCAGTGCATAAAAATCTTCCCACCAAGCATGTTTTTAGTTGGAACTGGAAGTCGAGCAGCGATCTGGGCTGTGGCTGCAGTGGGAGGGACAGAGATAGAGCTAGGGAGGAAGGTCAGGACTAAGCCGGGACTAAAGCCAGGCAGAGAGGAATGCTGCTTGGACTCTGAAGGGAGGGATGTGGTTAGGACAGCGCTAGGCCAACTGAGGCTGGGAAAACAGCAACAAAAAAAAAGTTATTTATCCATGTACTTGGCAGTTTTTAGTGAAAACATATGAAGACATGACCCAATGTGACAGAGATAATTAGTTTTTCAATGTAGTTTCCAATGCAGTTTCACCCTTTTGGGAGTCCCACTGAAAAACACAAGCTTGCCAAGATAATACCATTAGATTTCAGAGTCTATAAACAAGGCTTCGTTGGAAGCTAATTAAATTATGCCATGGTTGAATTTTTTTAAGAGGAACATTTAAGTTTTAAGATAAAGTTGATGTGGACATTTTTGCCTGGAAAGAAAGTTGCTTGAATAGAGATGAAAAGCAACAAAGACGTTTCGAGGGGGGAAACAAAACAAAGACGGGCTGTTGCAGCCTATACCGAGAGCTCCAGAAATACTCCACATCTGCTGCAAAATACTCAAGCATGACATTATTAATCAAGCAATGTTTACATCTTTAAAAGCCCCACTGTCTTGGCCAATAGCTTGTCTTTGAATAAGCGCTGTTTTATCAGATTCAGTTCAGTGATGAAGAGCTTCTCCACGCGCTAAGTCAGGTAGAACGATGGTTTCAAACAGCCCATGAACCGCTTCAATTCGACCTGCTGGTTCTCACCTCCTCCTCCCTCCCTGTGAAACGGACTTAACTCTTCCTCCATGCAGCTGTACACAGCGTCTGACACACGCTCAAGTGAGAAAAAAAACGACAACACCATTCAGTGCGCACATCTGGTACTGCCTGCCTGACGCCTTCACACAAAAAAACCTAGCACATATGTTTCTTTATGGCCACAGGCACAATCATGTCTCTCTTGACAACCTAGCAACAGGCCCCTTAAATCATTTGGCACCAGTAAAGTCCTAATCCCAGAGACAGAGTGACAGGTAATGTATTTCTACAAAGTGGTGCGTTTCTATCCGGGCTCTCGGGTTGATAATGGTTCACATTAGCATGGGGATGACAGGTGGTGGATGGTCAGAGAAAGAAAAGCAGTTGAAGCGTTTGAAGCCGTTTTCACAGGACAGGCTCGGAGCAAGACAAAAGGAGGTAAAGATGGAAGAACATGTGGGGTTTTGAAATTGGCCATGTGAGGCTATAAGAGTGAGATGTTGAGAAGTGCCCTCGAGCTACCTAACATGAGTGTAAGTGGCAATGAGTACGAGTTTAGCACACTTCATTGTCAAATGAAGGATTAGGTGCTGTGAATTGGTGGTCCCACCCTTTTGCAACCATTTAAAAAAGGCAAAAACTTTGAGAACTAGCTACTGTTTCCTTTTGGCCTTTTAGTGCTGAAATAATCACTTTCTGAAATGTATGATGTGATTCCCTTCATGCTTAGATGACCATTTGTTAAAGAATAATGGCAGGAGACTACTCCTCAGAAGTAGTGTGGCAGTAAATGCATCAGTGCACATGGTCTAGTATCTGTTTGCATATGTCAAGCCTAAGTCTTCCTCATTGTTACTCTGGGTGTCATTTTAAGCTGAAACCCATGTTTTTTAAAGTAATGAATCCTTATACCCTTCTGAATGCTGGTTGGAGTGCAGTGAAACATTAAAACCAGCAAATTTACTTTGTCTGGATAGGCTCTTCATGCCCTTTTTTAAATTTTTCATTGCGTTTTTAATTTATAAAAAGTTAAATAAATAATGAATTTTAATATAAAAATATTAATGATTAATCGATAATTGATCGTTAATTCTCCCGACGATCGACGAAGAAAATTATTTTCTATTTCTATTATTAATTTCAATCTAATTTCCAGAAAGAAGTTTAAGAAGCTGCCAGGTGCCAAAATAATAAGTCAACAAAAGGAAACTTAAGGCCCCTCAAATCACCTGCCTTGGGGTGTAACATGTATACAGCAAGAATGAGAAGGAACATCAGTATGATGACAATATTAGCTGAAAGGCCATTTTTGCCCTGACCTTGTGTTCACACCTCCTCATGACTAATCCAGCTTCAGGCCTCTGGTTTCCATTTTAATGCCATAACTCCAAAAAAGCCTGACAGCCCAACACTGCAGGTGTTTGGTTTGAAATAGTGTACAACACAAGTGTTCATACGTGTGTGTGTGTGTGTGTGTGTGTGTGTGTGTGTGTGTGTGTGTGTGTGTGTGTGTGTGTGTGTGTGTGTGTGTATGTGTGTGTGTGTGTGTGTGTGTGTGTGTGTGTGTGTGTGTGTGTGTGTGTGTGTGTGTGTGTGTGTGTGTGTGTGTGTGTGTGTGTAATGGAGAGACAGAAAATGAGCATGCTAGTATCTGTGAAATAGAGATTAGTACACGTTCATGCCAAAAATCTGTCTGTAAGGAGGAAAACCACTAAACACTATTATGGGTCTCAATTCCTATTTCTGAAAAATAGGACATATTACTGTAGGCACTAAGATCAAAGCAAAATGTTCTGTTTTTGCGTAATGTGCTGTTTTTACTGGTTCTCATGGTGGGAAGAAAAGTTAAGTCACAAATTGAAGTGACCCAAAGCCTTTTCATTTTGCTCAGTGAGGCAAAATAGAGCTAAGTCAAAACAACAATTGCCTTTCTCTTTGTGTCATAGCTGTTGAATTCAGTGTGCCCAAGGGACATCTGGAGCAAGGATTTAAATGATCTCTCTCCATGTATTTCTCTGAGCTGGCAGCATGAATAGGTTGCACCACCGAGCAGTGTGTGTGCTTGCTAGCATGTGTAGGTCATGAAGCAAAATCTGTTTATGAGCGCGCGCACGTGTGTGTGTGTGTGTGTGTGTGTGTGTGTGTGTGTGTGTGTGTGTGTGTGTGTGTGTGTGTGTGTGTGTGTGTGTGTGTGTGTGTGTGTGTCAGTGCCGGAGTGTGAGAACCGAGGTCCAGCTCTACTGTACCTATTCCATTTCTCAGCACCACGGCAGGCCCCCAGAGAGCGGTGCAACCCCCGGGTACACACCCCTGCCAGGGCGTCACACAGATGAGGACAGACGGCTAATCCCAAACATGCGTTTTTGATCACTCCAACAGGCAGGCTTCCTAACAGCAGCCCCATCAACTCGTACAGGCGCTACATGCATGTAGTGTTCCTTTCTGACCACTACAAAGTGTCAAACCATTTCTAAAGGAAAGCAGATTGGAAAGTGCTCAGAAGAGGTGTAATCAGGCTGGGGCGGTACAGCACTGAGCACAGCATGGGAGTAACTGTACCCAGTTTCCCTGCTGAGGCCACCCATGCCACAAATGTATTTGTTCCCTACTGTAAGGCACTTTGGATCAAAGCATCCACAAAATGACATATGTTTGCAATATACTTTAATGTACTAAAGTTGTGTTTTTGCACATGTAATGGCTTAAAGGTTTTGCTCAGTTAAAAAAGCTATAATGTTGTATAAACCGACAATAGAGTTGCAAAACATTAGTTCCTTAAGCGATATAATATATAAAGCTGAAACAATTAATGGTCAGTTAATAGTCAATGGATTAATCAAGCAACAAAAGAGATTAATCAGGAACGTTTTTGAATTAAGGCATTACTAAAAACAAAAATGCCAAACAATACCTGGTTTTATCTTTTCATTTGTGAGGATTTGCTGCTTTTCTCTGTCCTATTAGGACAATAAACTACATACCTTTGGGGTTTGGACTGGTGACAAAACAGACAAAACAAATACGTTTAAAATTGTCACCTTGGAGTTTGGGAAATAGTTGTTGTTTGTGTGAAATGGGTGAGGATTTGATGAGAGTTGGAAAAATAAATGTCCACTTATACCAAAGCTATGGCTGTTGGCCTGCTTTTATCCTAGAGTGTCCACAACCAGAGGGCTGCAGAGTTCCTCTGCTGCTACAGTACTTCTTATTTAGAACTTAACTAAAATGAAACACAGACCAAATAAAAGCTTCAATTTAACAGACGGTCAAAGACATGACGGATTGCTTGTATGTATAGTATGTGCTTGAAATACGAGACAATCTGTGTTGCCTTTATTGACATATGTGCTTGCTTGTGTTATCTGCAAATGAAATACCTATTTGGACTGTATGAATAATATTCTACATGTTTAACCCTATCATATGATGTTTGTTAATGGTCTCAGCTGGATCTCTGTATTGATTTCACAGGCACAGCAGGTCTCCTGAGATTCTCTATGGATTTTCCAGCTGCCCTCCCAATTGATGCATTGTGATTTCTTCCCTGAAAAAGGCCCTGCCAGAGGACGGCATGGAAAACAGTCATCATTTCGCCATCTCCGTATATACCTGGCTCCTGTTCTGTCAGCCATGTTACCTCATGGCTGTATTGCGATTCCAGACATTGTTTTATTGACCCCAGAAGACGTGTATCGGTCTTTTTTTGGCAGCTCTAGGGTTGTGGGCATGTGTTTTAGAGATCGTGTTTCCTGCTTGAAGTCTTTACCAGGTTTGAAATTAGAATAAAATAACAAGGAAATGTTAGTTGGAGCAAGAGGGGGACAAGATGATATTGCATTAACAGGAGCTCTTACAAGTGTGATTATGTAAATTCAGGTAAGCTTTCTTTGCCCAAACGGTGCATTTATCACCGGCTTTGCTGAATTTGAAATAGCTACAATGAAGTGCCAATTGATGGGGCTCCATAAACACAATCATCCCGGTGTAATCTTTGCTGAGTCGAGGTTATTGATTTTGGACCGGTAAGCCAAGGTAGACTGATTGCTGTGATATGAGGTTAGAGAAGAAAATACAAACACTATCTTTCATCACTCCAAATTATCTCCCTGTTTGAAATCAAATAAAGCATCACAGTAAAACCACAGTAAGGTTCACTGTGTTTGCTCCACCTGCTACCACTTGATGATCTGAAATCCATCGCATGCTTAGCATTGCTGCAACTCTGTTGATCCCTGTTGACCACTTTAGGGACAGACATATCCCCTCTAATAATTTGATATTTAAATAATTTGTCAAACAACAACAACTGAGCCATTCTGCTGTCTGATCTGCTACTGTAGAATTGCAGTTGCTAGCTAACTGACATTTTCTAGGGAACTTTTGTTTTAATTATTTTTTTTAACTTAAAGCTGAGAACAACTACTGGCCATGCATTGTAAACGATCAATTCACTTACAGTAGATTCTTAGGATAGCATTAATCTGAAGGTCATACAGCAAACATCAGTTTCATGGGTTTTATCTGCATATATCTCAGGCCACGTGTTACATTATTAGGATAACATTGTACTCACCAAAGTAGCCTAACTGCTAAGATCTCTGAACTCTCATTTTCATGAGTACAATATTATCATAACCAACAGAACGAATGACAGTATCTATGAAAATAAAACCCAAGTTGTAATAAGCCTGAGGTTTTCCTTTAACGCTCTCTTCAGTGAGTTACAAATACAGTGGGCAGCACCCTATATTGTTAACATTTCTTCTTATTAAATACATATACTTTTAATACCTATAAATATATATATATATATATATATATATATATATATATATATATATATATATATTTGCACTATTAGTAGGGCTGACCGACATGGAGAAAATGAAAAATCATGATATTTTCGACCAAATACCTCAATATCAATATTGTGGCGATATTGTGGTTGACAATTGGTGAAGCACAAAATATTCACACAATGAGATTTTTGAAAAATAATCATCAGTAATGTGGATATAATGATAAGTGGGTAAAGGCAAATAATAGATCAACTAGAACAGTCTGGTAAGATAAATTAAAATTACATACAATTACGTAAATTACATCACTAATGCAGCCTTTAAAACCAGAAAAAGACAACTTGTGTCATATCACGATATTACGATACCCGAAATGTAAGACGATATCTAGCCTCATATATCCATATTGATGTAATATCTATATGGTTGCCTTGTAATTCTGAGTTCAATTGCTCTTGTATGGTTTCTATTTTTATTTTATATACTTCTGAATATTTATATTTTTACTTGTTTCTATTTAGCTATTTATGTCCTTGTGATGCTGCAACGCTTGAATTCCCCCTCTGGGGATCAAGGCTTATCTTATCTTATCTTATATGAGTCCTTAAAACGCCGTAATGTCCTCAGGTTCTAATAAATATGCCTTACTTTAAAAAAAATATGATTTTAGTAATTAATTGAAATCAAATCTAAATTCACGATCTTTAATTCAACATGAGCATTTCATGTATTTTAAAGAAGAGAATAGTCTGCCCACGTGTTCACAGACCACCACTTAAATGAATGATCAGTACAAAAAAAAAGAAAAAGCATTCCCTTTTGTGTTAATGACTGCATAAATATCTAGCTGCTTAGATCAGCTGACATGCACCTTTCTCAGTACACTGTTCAGGTCGGGGTGTAATGTTAAGTGTTACGTTTTGCAGGGTATGGCACACATGGAAAGAATCCCATAAAGAACACACCACTGTCTACTACGGTAAGGAGTATAGTTGTAGTGTCTAAAGCAGTTCCCAGTAGATCTCTCCCAAAAGTTCAAATAAAAATGACACCCTTGCTGTTGACAATTACTTACTGTGGCCGAGCCGTCCTTGGTACCGTATTTTCCGGACTATAAGTCACACTTTCTTTCATAGTTTGGCTGGTCCTGCGACTTATAATCAGGTGCGACTTATTTATCAAAATTAATTTGACATGAACCATGAGAAATTAACCAAGAGAAAACATTACCGTCTACAGCTGCGAGAGGGCGCTCTATGCTGCTCAGTGCTCCTGTAGCCTACCCCTGGCAACAGCACAACTTCCTGTGTCGCCACAAGCAACCACTGTTTAGAGCAGCAAAGAAGAAGATGCACACGCGCGTGCTATCAGTATGTCCGCTGTTCTCATGGATGTATTAAGATACATTGGTACAGATCGGAAAATATGCAGGAAACGTTATTACAGAAGGAATACTCAACACACTTCGCAAGCTTCGCCTGCTACCGAGACCAGCCGGACACCTCAGCCGATGCCGCTAACCGGGGAAAAGGCACATTCAGAGCGAGCTAACGCTAGCCGACCAACTGTCCCATCCATCCTGCTTGCAAGTGTCCGCTCATTAAAAAAACAAAACTGGACTAGCTACATCCAACTTCAACGAAACTCCCAACGTGTTAAGAGACTGCTGTGTTTTTGTGGAAACATGGCTGAACAACAGGCTGCTCTCGCCGGAAGGCTCATGGAGGTGGGCTGTGTTAACACTGCCAGTGGAGTTTGTGACTGTTAAATGCCAACCATTCGACATTCCACGCTAAATCACGGCTGTGTTCATCGTGGCATCACGATGGTGGCTCTCCATCGTGATGTCGTCCATTGGCACAACCCTAGTATGCGTTAGCTGAACTTTACGGATCCTGCTTGCAAGTGTCCGCTCATTAGACAACAAAAAACTAGTATGTCCGCTGTTCTACGTTAATATTCCAGTTAACAGTTTTTCAGTTGTTTTCAGTTAATGTTTTCAGGAGTAGGCTACAGGAGCCTTTAGGTTCTAAACAAATGCGACTTATAGTCCAGTGCGACTTCTACATGTTTTTTTCCTCGTCATGACACATTTTTGGACTGATGCGACTTATACTCAGGAGCGACTTATAGTCCGAAAAATACGGTAATTGGACTACAGGCGAAGTATGGTCACCCTACTACCACCCCTACTGCTGTTATGTTTGAGATTCCTCCCCTCTCACCCCTCCATTCTCTTTATTAGACATACTGTATTTCCGATGATCTGGTTGAAATCTTACCGCAAGGGTTGTTTTCTACTTTGCACCCACCCATGTTAAATGAATTCACTTCTTTCACCTACATACAGTAAGTTATAGGGCCTCCCATTGTCAGGTTTACAAGCTTCTGCATCTGATGTGATTTCTAAATGAAACTATGAAAACACATGATGAGCTCCAGCTCTCTAAAACCAGACAAGTCACAGCCAAAGGCCAAATCAGTTAATTGCCTTGTGTTAATTCCCAATTCTCTGAGCTAATGCAATTATGTGTGAATAGAAACCAACTATCACACTTTAGGACACAAAAAGTAATTCCCTCCCTTTCCGCCCCTCATTGTGCTTTTTAAAATGTCAAACCCTGCTTAATCTATTCAATTTATTCATAAAGCATCTTCAATGGGAGACAGCAAGTGTACCTTTCAGCTTCAGTTATCATGCCTGACATAGTTCTAACATCTTAGTTTCTGCCCAAAAAATAAAAATGTTATTCCACAGAATAAAGAGTAGTGCACGTTCAGGTCATAAAATATGAAAAAAAAGTAGTTGCTTTGATAATGATGCAGTCCTACAACGCTTATAAAAGCCAACATAAGGCTTATGGTAAACTCATATGTACATAAGCATAAGAAGATAATCCGAATAGGAAAGCTTGATTTATCTCTGTTATGCCTGCAGGACCTGCTTGCGCCACCAACACAAGACATCAGTCATCAGTCAAAGAAGAACCTGCCTGCCCAGAACACTTATCAGACAAAACACGTCTGCTTACTGGCAGCACCTCAGCTGGGCTGTTCTCTCTGTCCGAGTGAGACCGATAGACGTGTTACGGTCTGACAGCGGGAGAGACTGGGCTTATTTTTATTTTTTTTGGTCTAATGTGCCTGCATGTTGGCTGAGCTGAGACACAGCTAGCCAGCCAGAGCCAGAGGGGGAAAAAGAGGAAAGACAACAAATGTGTTAGTGACTCTTTGTAGTGAGAGATGATGCACACCGTGCTGAGCACATAACTACCGGCAAAAACAACTGAAATCGGCCAGTGCTGATGCAGACGAAGATAGAAGATGTAGTTTCCACTGATGAGGGAGAGGGGGAGGGGGGTCCCGCTGTTGATATGGGCCATGGTGGACAGACGGTGTGGCTCAGAGAGGAAGAATGGAAGAAGGGGGGGGTAGACAGAGATGGACAAAAAAACAAAAAGGCAGATGTCACGTGGGTCCAGAGTCGCTGATAGATGTGATGTGCAGCGCGGCACACAGGCACTGGTTCAGGTAGAAAAGGCTTCCCTTTGTGATGCAGATGACAACGCAATCAGCCCTGCTTTGTCTCGGCCGATTGGGCTCTGCTCCCGGGGACATTGAGAGCCAGACACTAATCCGGTGGGTTTGTGTTCTGCGGGCGCGCTCATAAAGGCAGTGTCACAGTACCTGGGGTGCGTGTGGATGGGGGTCTCTGAAACGAGGTCTGACCTCTCTCAGGGTACTCCTCCTCCTCCTCCTGCTGCTGTCTCTCTTTCTCGCCGCGTTCTCTTAGCTCAGTAGCTGCCATTGCTGGGATGAATATTCTAAAGCGCCATTATTGTTAATGTGCATGACTCAACGTTCACACGGACGATGTGGCAGGAACATTGATCAGTTCATCTCCGCCTCTCGAGCAAAGTCAGTTATTGTTTCCAGACTTAATGAACAACAATTTTACTGCCAGGATGAAAAAAGAGGAAACATAAAGAGATAAAGACATAAAGCATACTGATTCCACATAATGGGTAAGACTTCTGTCAAATTAGGGAGACTGCACAAAGAATTCAGACGGCAAATTAGGCCTTGATATCGCGGTGCAATATTTTGATGGCTTACACGTTTCCTGTTATGAACAATATCTGAAAATACAATTCACAGTCCCCTAATGATTTCCATTCCCTATGGGGTAGGATGAATCAGGCTCTTCCTAAAACATATGACTTACCAAGAGACTGCACATTGCCAATTAACATGCTAATTAAGATAGCAGGATATAAGAACATCCTTGATCTAGATTCCTTGGTGAAATATCAGTCAGGTTATATGGAGGTAAAGCAAGTTTTTTTCATAATATCTATAACCCGAACTACTCCCTTCTAGTCAGCAAGAAAACGCCATATGCACACTTCATTCTGTAGGGTTGAAGCAGGCCCACTGAACTCCAAATCAATTGTAGAGTTAAACTCCTAATTTATAACATCTGTCTGCAAACTTGATTATAGAAATCCATAAAATATGCTTTTCTGTCATCACGTGAAAAAGAAAATAACAACCTGCTCCAAGTTATCTTTGTAGTTCTGAACTGGTAGAATTAGGAGTGCTCTATTATGCACTATAACACAGTTATAATAGTCTTAGTCATACTCTTTCGCTTGTTGACCACACGGTGTTCCCAACTACAGACTGAAACAATTATAGCCCTCCAATCAACACACAGCTATCCTTAGAGCACTGCAAGAAAAACAAATCTCAAGACCCCCAATTCACCTGATCCTCACTAAATAATACATTTCTACACAATTCAGCTTTTCACCATTCATAGCACACAGTGCCACCAGTGTTTTACAGAAACGTAGCAGCATGATTTGAAATCGACACACAATTTCTGAACAGAGATTGGGTTGTGCATGACAAAGCCTCGTACAAATGTTCTTCAATATGCATGTGCTACATTTGGATCCCTCATTCCGCAAACATAAATATAAATATATATATATATATATATATATATTTATATTTGATTTGATTAAGAGAAACTTTCATTTATTTTAGCTTATACATGGATGGAAAACATAAGCGCCAGAAAAGGTTTAGACAGTCAAGGAAAGTGTTTCAAAGTCAATTTGTGTATTTCTCTGGGAAAAGCAATTAACTTAAAAAAAAAAAAGTAAATGACACCTTTTACATCAAATGCTAAGACTTGCGTTGCGTGCAACTAACATTTAACTCACACATGCTTTTGTTTGAAATGACCAACCCTGATATTAAGTGAAAGCCTCTCTTCTTTTTTTTGGGATAAAGAAATATAGTGAGCACTCAAGCAAGTGTCTCAGTACGGTGTGATTCATCTTCATTCCAGGTCCTGTGCTTTTATCTATCAAGAATACTATCCATAAAAATCCATTCATAATTAACACATTGTAACACACACGTACATAAAATCATTGGTATTGATTGTAGAGATTGTACCTTCAACTGAGTCTTTTTAAAAGGCTAAAAACAAGCACCTAGGGAGTCTAAAGCACTTTAAATGAAATAAATGAACCCACTGTTTTCAGTTGATGTCATGCACTGGCAAGAAAGATTCAGAGCACCTGTTGCACCACTCTGAAAATATTTTCATTTTCTGATAGCATCAAGTAGCAGCCATATCTAACCAGCTGGTCTCCGCAAACTAAACAGGCCTGATTACGGACCAAAGTGAAGGAAGATTAAACACCTGTTCTTTCTCTAAAAAGTTATAAATACCAAAAGTGAAGCAAAAAAGTCACTCTAAATGCAGGAGATCTACAGCATATGAAAATGAGTGATACAGAGCAAGTGGAAACCAAGAGGGGTACAGTATGTACTGTATACTGTTAGTAATATTATGTGTTAAGCCACTAGGTACAATCTGTGAAGGTTCTGATGTTGTCATTCAGTAGGTTATACTGTGGTTTTATGTACTTCCCAGTGTGGTAGTTAAATTCAGAACTTGGGTAAACTGATCCGTCCACTCATAACTCTGCAGTGCACTCATGGAAGTGAATGTAAGCAAAGTTGACTCAAATATGATACGCAAACCGAGCATGTAGATCTGTGGGAATTATGCTGTAGCAACAGCCAGAGCCCAAGTCAAGTTCTTCTGAATGATGTAAAAATGTGTAGATTTGTCGGTGTGCATCGGGACATTGTAACAACACCCCACATCAGCCTGTTGTATGCATTAACCATATGTGCGGTAAACTGATTAGACCTTTTTGGTCAGCATGTTGTTATTTTCACCTTGCCTTGTTTTGTCAAGAATGAAGAGCAGCACACTCTAAAAGGACCAACATGGCTTGTCAAACGTAAGCCGTTCCAGGGCCATTTTGAATCCACTATTTAATTATTTTTTTAAACTTTCATTGTTCGTCAAACATCCACGAGCGTCAAAACATTCCACGACCTAAAATGCAACCATTCTAGCATCACCTACAGAGGGCAAATACTGTATGTGTGGATTGGAACAAGGCAGGAGAGAACGAAGAGTTGGCTCATGACAGTGAACCGCAACCGTCAGAGTTAAACAGCTGAAAGCATGGAAACAGTGTTGAACAGTCCATCATGTCTTGAGCTGAGTCCTTAGTTCAATTTGTTGAACAAGCTGGAGCCAGGAGCAACATATGCAACTATTTTGCAGACACTGAAATCCCACACGAAGGTTTTAACAAAGCCGGTTTAAAGGAATTAACTTCACTTTCAGATAAGAAATGCTGTATATGTATTACGGTATATTCAGACCTCTAAATCCACCAAGGGCTAGGTCTAATACATACAGTGCCCATGATAATGCAAAGCAGCTCAGTACCAGTGTCAGTATCCTTATGCATTGCTAAATTTCCTTAAGCAAAGCGATGACACTTCTGCCTTAATCTCACCCTAAAGGTAGCCATAGATGTCTCGGAAATATGACCCCCCCCCCACCCCCCCCTTCAAGTGAAACAACTGGTACCAGCACTAATTGAAATTTTGCATGCAAAGTGACAATGCCTGGGCCCTCGGCAGCATGGATTAAGGCTTGAATAGAGACAGATTCTTTGTGAAAGCCTACTGTGGCGGTTGGCGTGCAGGCCAGCTCCCTGCATCTGCTCATTGGGTAGACTGAGAAAACACTGGATTGTATACGGTCGCTCATTTTACCTTTATCTAATCCCATTTTGGAGCCCGCCTCCGTCTGTCTTTTGTTACTCTTCCACAAAACATAACGCTTCCATGTTACACTCGCACGTCTATTCCTTACACAACAATTCCGGTCAAAAACAGCTACTGGATTTACATATGAAAGCATCTTTACCAAACTTGGCCGGATTTTCAAAACATTAACAATCATACTGTGCCTTCAACTGTCAGACTGGCTTTTATGAAGATGGTAGTGAAAGGGATATGCTAAATACAAAAGTAACATATGCGATTTAATAAATTATATTTAAAAAAACTGAGAAATTTGAAACACCAACTGTGCCAGTGTTAGCCAACTTTAAACGGAGTGGGCTCCAGTGGTTAGCAGAGCACCGAAGGAATGCGGCGCATATTGAAATGCAATCAAATCTGCTAGACATTTTTTAAAGACTCCATGCTGTGATCTCATTCTACCCCACTTCACCATTCTCTACTGTGGTTTCTGTCCCATTATGTTTCCTTCAAAGAAAAAGAGAAGAAAAAAAATGTCATATCAAAGTCATCTATCATCCTGCTGACCCCAACAACAACAACATGCATACAAGTCTGGAGGAGGTTGTTATTGCATCATAGCAACACCAATCCTCCCAGAAAACAGTTGCTGTGTTTGCACAGTAAGAACTGTAATACCACAACAGAAGGGGGGGGGGGGTCGGAAAAAAGCGAAATGATCCGTCTAGTAAATTTCATCTCCTCCCAACAATACAGGCTACTTCCATTTTATGGCCGGGGATGAATCTGAGAATATCCACTCAACAGAATTAGTTGAGTGCTGTTGTTAGCATGGCTGTCAACTGAGCACTGATGACAATGAATGGGTAAACTAATGAAGGGATAAATCCACAGTATGTTTTCATAGACATGTTTGACATAGCTAGGCTAATTTCCTTGGCAGTACTACGTCTATTAATCTCCGAAAAGAGCCCGTCTGTCCCCGTTAACTAAACCAATAAGAACTGGCATCAATGGCAGATTACATTAACACTAATCAACAATTTAGTTGTTTCACATTCCACATAATAAAAGAAATGCCTTTGAAAAGTGGTTAAATGCTACTGATGAATGGATAGTTGTCCAACATGGCGGGAGAGTGGTTTGACTGGAGATACGTTGCTGAGGGGAAAATCTCATATAGGCTAAATTCAAACATTAGCATTTTAAGACCAATTTACAGTTTTTCAAACTTGCCATGGTGTGCAGTGTTGACACTATTCGCAAAATGGATACTTGGGGCAGAGCACAGTTTGGCCCCAGTTGTAATCCTCTAATCCTCTCCAGTACGGTCCGTGTCTGATTTATTGATTATTTGTATAACAAGTAGTAGTCCTTTCATATGCTTGTTCTACAGAAATCAGGTATACAGAATCATGATGTGCAAGTTAAGATTGCACTCTTACTCCACTTGATTTATATATTAAATGTATAGTTAAGGTTTTTACCAAACCTTTCCCCCGGTACAGTATAGGCGACTGTATAGTGCTTCGGCAAACGACAAATAATGCACTGCGATGGTACATTGTAATTTAGCACACATTTAACAGGTAACGTTTGTCAGTAAGTAAACGATGCGAAGATGTCACTTTCTATTGAAGAAAAATAACAATGTAAAAAAGGGTAGCGTCCTGGCACTAAACGTGTCAAAACAATCCACTCGAGGCGTCTTTTCTGTTGCATGCTGGGATGTCGGTTGTTTTTTCGGATTAGAGCTGAAGTGACCTCTTTTTCAACCCTTTATTTCTCATACGTAAGCCATCCTCGCAACTTCATTGGACAGTCGGCTAGGCTGATTCACAGGGTAAAAGGGAGGGGGGGGGGCTGCAGTGGGTTGGCGACGGGACTAGCTCTTTTTTACGAATCAAAAAAGTGAAACACCACAGGCCCAAAAGGTAGGTACTGCGCACTAGTGTAACACTAAATATCAACAGCAGCTTATTAATCAAACAAGAAGTATCTTCGATATACTGAAACAGCTATTTGAGGAACCGTGGCAATTATTTGAGGCACAGTTATGCTCTCAGCTTACACAAACACTTCACAGCACACTTTACATAAAGACAAACAGTAACTGTGGCCATGTTTGCGTTTTACTGGGAAATAATAACCAAGGGGAAGGAAGACTGTGTAGTGGGAATCTGTTGTTATTAATGGCACTTTTCACATCCTGCGGTTCCCTTGCTTTTGGACATAACAGCAAGGATACAATTAAAAACAACAACAACCATAAAAATAGCAATTAAGCAATCATGATGTCAGAAATTTAAAAAAAATAAAATCACAATGAATATTATGTATGCACAATGCGTGGGGTATACAGTTACTTATTGTGAGATTTGTAGTGTGTTTCATGAAATATATTTTACATACGTCTATAGTATTCAGTGAATATATTAAAAATGTAATTGTTATTTTTAAAAACTAAGATGTCGGACATGACAGTATAACTCATGCCGTTTTAATATTAACACATCTGATTTGTTTTATTATGCTTGCGAATGGTTCTAAGATGTCTCAGAAAAAAATATACATTACCAAAATATATTTTATTATGTTCAAATAAAAATATGCAATTTATGGATTGTATGAAATGTACGTTGTGCATCGTTCCCTTTATTCCTACTGCGTGGTTTGATTGTTAAATGTAGGATGTCATTACACATGTAGGACTACAAATGAGTTTACAGTAAACAAGCAGCTAAATGTTTCTCTGTATGTTGTTGTTTTGTCCTGTGGTCACATTTAGTTGAGTGTCTGCATAGTTTCTTAGCTCCACCTGTAATTATGAGGTTTAGTTAAACTGACCAGGGGAAGAAGACATGTTTGTTTTCTGACAGCATCCTAAAAATAGACGGAATAAATGTATGACTGGGATGACACTTTC
This sequence comes from Gymnocephalus cernua, assembly GCA_023631565.1. Taxonomy (NCBI): domain Eukaryota; kingdom Metazoa; phylum Chordata; class Actinopteri; order Perciformes; family Percidae; genus Gymnocephalus; species Gymnocephalus cernua. The sequence continues at coordinate 15,277,546 of CM042428.1, forward strand.
CATTCTTCTTTGTGGCGAATGTCTCCTGTCCTTTCACAGGGGGAAACTGAGTGCAGCCACATAATATCACCTGCAAATTATACTTCCTGTACTTTGAATTACAATGTGCAGGTGGCACCTCCTAAATCAAAAAGAAATGTAGGCCTAGCTTTCATAATCTAGACAGTACAGGGCAAATGTCAGAATAATATAGTCCGGAGGTCTTATATATATATATTTGAGTACTGTAACAATTAAGCATGATAAGAATAGTTTGAGCATCACAAACGTACCTACTGCTGTAAACACATCTTAGGCTATATAGAGATTATTATCACCAACCTGTTTCATTGTCCGTTGAGCCACGCTGCCTGCTGCCCTTTACTGCTTAGCCAAGCTTTGCGTACAAATGACTGCATTATGACCAGCCAGAACCTTTTGTAAACTGTGGAGATTTTTCATCGTGTGAATATGCGCATGTAGTCTTGGGCATGCTGAAAAATGTTTGTCTTTCACGTTGTTGTTTTTTTATCACTAACTGAGACCAAACCGGTGACACACCTCCGCGAACACACAAGATGCGACCGAGCTGACAGACATGTAACGTTTTCTAAACTGTCGTAGCTGACTTGCTAATTGTATTCCCCAATTAACGCTATTTACTAACGCTCAACAGCATCCGTCGCCCATACCTTCGGGGATGCGCGAGCATGTTTTTGTAGCCCACTATATCATCCCTTGACTGCTGTTTTGAGCTGACTCTAAGCAGTGTAAACGCCATGTTATAACACAATGGAAATAAAAAGTGGTTAATTTTCCGTTAGCCTTCTATGATTTTAATGACCAACGTATATTCACGCGCTTTGTCTCAAACCCAAAGCCGGTGTTCCCGGCAAGAAGATGCGGCTTTAACCGTCGGGATGAAAACGTTAACATACGTTAGCTTACCTTCAACAGCTATTACGGCCGGTATGGTCCATAATATCCATAGAATATCCATTATTGGTCACTTATATCGCCCAGACATTCAAATAAAATATGTCCCGAAAGCCATTGACAGCACAGCCAGAGAGGGGACAGGCGGTCCTTCACCTCCAATAGAGCGATCCCAGATAGCAGAGAAAACCAACTCAAAACTGAACCAAGTTTGGGCGAAACCAAAAAAACGACAGACAGAGGGGAGCACCGTGCAACACAGAAACATGGATAGGCATTTCAGCGCTACATTAATTAAGCCGCTCTTCTATGAAATAGAAACAATAACTGTATGTATATAATTAATGATGGAGGGTTTAACATATTTGAATTATCGATGCAGCCGCTCGTCAAGAGGATCATTCAACCCCTTCAAAGCCACTTCAATTTACCCCGCTGTCAATCATCAAGAGGACAGTCCACACTGCCTTACCTAGCGATAATTAAGTGTTTTGGGACCATGTGGGTCATTTATAAAAGATGGAGCAACTTATACCTACTCACAGCCACGCCGCTCGAAATGGAAATACTGGTTATACTTTTGTCAGACATCGTCTAAACGTGTCTGCGGGGTTCACTATAAGGCTTCTATTGGTGACTTTTGCGCTGTAACAGGTGACGAACACGGAGAGCAATTCAAGTAGGTTTAACATTTTCTTTACCGTTTTCACCTCTTAAATTTGTAGTTTAATTGGTTGCCTCTATAAAGTTCTCCACTAAGCTTTCCACCGAATGATGTTTTGTTTTGTTTTGGGGGAAATTGATGTAGGCATAAAGGCTATAGGCCTACCTTATTATAAGAAAAATGACACTGGGCAAATATTTCAATTCTGTATTACAATTATAAACTCTGATATACGATTATTATTAGATTTCTGTATGTTGTTTGTTGTTTAACCAATTGAACGTGTGACGTTTAAATTCTTGATTGATTCATTGATTGACGCACCTATTCGAATCATTTATGTGGTCTACATTGTTAGCCCACAGCTAATATAAACTAATTTAGACATTATAGTTGTTTAGCATGCAACACATTAATCCCATCACTCACACTAGCCACAGTATACGTGTAATTGCATACTGAATAGGTCTTTTGTTATAGAATTGAAACTACTTCAACATTGACACGTAGGCTAGATTTATGCGATATGTAAATTAGAATAATACCGTTTACTTATTTGTCAGCTGTGTTTATATTAACAGACGCCAAGGCACAGTGGATACAAAACATTATATATATATATATATATATATATATATATATATATATATATATATATATATATATATATATATATATATAATTTAATATTTGATTGCTTTTATAGGTTTTACAAATTATACTGTCATAAGTCAGTTTTAGAGCTTAAAATGACGTGTCCTGCTAATAAAGAAAATACTATGAGACATAGGCTGCAGACTGAAGGCCATTACTACAAACTATAGTGACTGGTCATAGTTATAGCACTCTTATTTCTGCTGTAAAATAGCGCAGTCTGATAAAATAGTGCAGCCTGGTATTAGAGTGAAGTCTGAAAAATATTAGAAGGAGCGACAATTCATTCTATAATTGAATATAATAGTCTGCATAGTAGCTGAGTTTGCAACCACTCACTTCAAAACAGCCATTGAGAGATTTGAAAGATTTGTCAAGTGAATGACTTGGCAAGATACAATTTAAAAATAAATAAATAAATAAAAGTCTGCATGCTTTTACTTAAGTGGGCCATTAAATGTTATATCTGAGGGGGATGTCTATTCATAACATGAAAATGCATTGAAATCTAACAGTGAATGCATAGGCTAATCTATAAGTAATTGCTGCATTGATTATTCTGCACAGTTAACAATGCTGACATTTGCACAAGACTGCTACATGATGAATTTCATTTCAATTGTAGGCTATCAGTCGAGCCGGAGGTGCTTTAGAAATATATATATATATTTTTTTTTTTTTTTTTTGGATTTATTCAACTTTTTGTAAACACACTCCTGCTAACCATCATCCATGCATCCCAAGGAAGGAATCATGGGACTGAACAAGTTGTCAATTAGGTAGACCTGAACAGTAGTTATTTTCCAATTACAGAGCCAAGACTCGAAGCTGAAGTGAAATGTAACTTCCTCCAGAATGCAAAACTTTCCTTCCTGTTCATGAATCATCATGAAACCATAATCAGTTGATGTGATGTTGGCACAAAGTTCTTTAAGACATGTCACAATTAATGTTCCGAAATGATTTAAATTGAGCTGTGTTTGCACTAAGTTAATTTGAGTTGGCACAATGGAGTCTGGCAGCAACATTACTGGCAATAATTTTCCAGCGATCAATAAAAATGCTATACATTAAATAAATATGCATATTAGTAATCATAACACATTCAACTTTTATGAGTTTTCTCCTGTTTTAATAGGATTACTCTTTTCCAAAAAAAAAATTGTCAGTGACAGTTGGCATAAAAACTGCATCTGAATTTATTGTGCATCATGCAAGCCATAGCCTTATTTTTATTTTTTTTAAGTAGTATGAAACCAATTTCCTTGCCCATCCAGAAGCTGGTAGTAAAATCCCATCGTTTTCTTAACAGACTTATGATGGGTAAAGAATAAAACACAGGCTGGTTTTTATATGACAGGCATGGAGACAGATGCCATAGGGATACACTTAAGCAGCTGCAGAAATTGTAGATATGCTTTGTTTGAAATACAAAGATACCCGGAGAGAAAGCATGATAAAAAAAAAAAAGTCCAATGTATACACAAAAATGTCAAATTGCTTTTTGTACAAAGAAAGTGACAGACCGGGGGGGACGAGGGGCAAACAGAAAAAGCTTTCAGATGTGCTCATGAGGATTTACAGTACACAAGAAACGGGTGAATGTGCCTGGAGAGAGATGTCTCATGGATATAAAGTATGGAGTCACTAAAGCTCGACAAGAAACAAGAATCTAGAATAATTATTTGTCAACAAACATGTCGTTCCCATTCCATGCCGCACCGCTGTAGCTAAGCAGCAGGACCTCCATGGGTTAAATGAGCCAGGCTGATTTATTTGCCTCCACTGAGTTTCGACTGTATTGATTCCAGGTCACTTGACTGGCTGACTTCAGATCATGTTCAGGTGACTACAACACAGATGGAACAAAACGGCAAGGCACTGAGAAAGCAGCTCCTCCCCCCTCACTGTAATGAGTTCCATACAGGCTCAGTATTGGCTTGAGCCAGAAGAGAAGTGAAAGATGTTGAAGAAATGATATTAATACTGCCCGAAGAGATCTCTCTGCCACGCTATGTTATAATGGCTGCATTGTAATACAATATGTGTAATGCAAAGCAGAGATGTTTGAATGTGCCATAAATCCTCTCCTGCTCGTCTGTGACTCTGTAATCCAACAGTACTGTACCTATAGCATTCCCTTACACAAGAGAATCACAACAGCACGGTTGCACAGTATACAGTGGCCTCAGCATTCTACAGTGAGCACACAACATATCCTCAAAACCTCAAAAACCATGCAACAAATCACCTGTTAAATGGCCCCCTAATAATGCACAGAGGACACATTGAATTAGCTCAGACACGTTTAAAAAATTGCAGCATGCAAGCTACATAGCAGCAGTAAAGCAGAGCTACGCCTTTGCATGAAATTAGTTAGCCTGTTAGCATCTTTTCAAACACCATATCAGCATTTGTTTTTTGAATAACGATTAAATGACACGACACAGTGATATTATCCGTCATATGTAATAGTTTCACAATTATTAGAACACGTTTTCTTTAAGAATGTGCATATGTACTGCTATGTGAATGTAATGCGAAGCATTAATTCAATACCCATCCGTGATTATTTGATCTCTTTATGACTATTTATTTTGTTTGTTATTCAAATCAAATTTGCTATTCATTCATCACAACACTGGTGCATTTTATTTGGATATATTCAGACACATATGTATTATTAATACCAACTACAAATGTAATGTTTAATAATCATAATAAAAAAAAGCCATAAGGTTTAATAACATTTCATATAGCCCATCATAACTGTAATTCAGAAAGGCCAGTTATATTCAGGGCAGCTTTTGTATGACATGAATATTATTGTATTTAAGTATTAAATATATAATTAACATTCATTTCACGTCTGCTTTTTTTAATAAATGTGGTAAACTTGCGAGGAAAAAATCCTATTATTTTGGCAAAGTTAAAATTATTGTGTATTGGCAATGTTTAAATTAATTTGATTCAGGCTATCAGAAATAGTTTCTTAAGTCAATACTAAATCAATGTAATTGAATATAACTATACATTGATATTGGATACATCAATATGAATATGTATATGGATGAGAAGATGGATAGTGATGGATGTGAAGCTGTTCAGACTTTGACACACAGTATACAGGGATTTCTAATGATTATTATTATACTTCATGTGTTTTGCCGTGTTATGTGTGATTGCATCAACACTGCCACCCAGAGTTTACAAGCTGAACATTCATATATTCTTATTATTGAATACACTGGAAATCTCTCTAACATTATTCAGAGTAAGGTCACCTCTTTTCATTAACATTCAATTGAAAGTGCAGCTTTTGTGAGTAAATGCCAGGCAATACTAGTTTATTGTAAATTAAAAACTAAATTACATTTTGAAATTCAATGAAAATTGCTCTCAAACAAGGATACAAGTGTATTTATTTGATTCCATAAAAATAAAAGACTTTTGAATTAATAATAACAATAATTCAACTCTGAATAACCTCAGAAATAAAAGAGCTATTTAGTCACTCTTATAAAAGAGTTCATGGCTTACTAGAGCTGAGCGGTTTGGGGGCAACTTATAATAACTTTACATAAAGTGAACTAAGAGTAACTGATGGGTGCAGAGTAACATACAGTATGGGTTTTTAAACTCACAATTAATCTCACATTAAGGATTTTGCTGAGATTTTCTGACAACCCCCCCCCCCCCACCCCCCACCGCTGAATGGGTTTTAACTTCAAATTAAAACAAAATAATCATCACTGCTCACCATTATCTTAAGTTGAACACATATTTGTCAGCGAGGATGAAACGAAGTTGATGAGGGTTGATAATGAGTTCCTCCAGTTTCTAAGCTATTCCTATCCTTGAGCTTAAGGCCATTCAAAAGGTCCACTCTGGGCTGGAATCGATTTCCCCATGAGACTTAAAGAGCTTACGGTGAAGTATTGCAACCAGTCGGCATCGGCAGCTGGATAAAGGCCGAGGAAATAAAATGGTCTGCTTTCCATAAAAAGTTGGTGTGTGATCCCTGACCCTGTGCTGAGAACGAGCTACGGACTCCCCTAGTCTAAGGAGACCTTTTTGCACGTGGATTAACCTCAGCTGAGGCCACGTTTTCACAAGCAGGCAGAGTCGGGTCGGCTGGATTGAACTCAGACAAGCAGAGCAACCAAACCTAACTTGGAAAATTTATCTAAATGTTTTTTTTATTTGTCTTAGCAGACAAAGGCAAACGTTGGCATTATCTTCTTTGCTAAATGAAATGGCACTGCCAACAGAGGACACAAAGACATTCTTAGTTTGTTTTGAAAAGAAAATATGTATTCAATGAAGTTCACTGCTTATCTTTCATGAATAGTCTACTGCACCCCGCCCCACTTCACTCCAACAACCACCACCACCTTCCCAGCATATTGGTTTACCCCTGCCAAAAATTTAATTCAATCCCACTAAGTTGCTCCAGCTTTAATTAAATAGACCAAAAGCCTTGGCAGGATTTAATTTTACTTTCTTGTTAAGTGAACTTTACAGACACTGTAGAACTTTCACTGGTATACTGCAGGGACCTGAAAGGGGATGTCAGCACTGAAGTCCTTCCCTTTCACGTCTTTAGAATGAAATCGCACACATTTCCACGCACTAACTCGCGTTTTCCCTGACAAACGAGGTGAGGTGAAGACTGAAATCAGTGTCTTCTTTGGTTTATGGTGAGCCACGGGCTTTCAGGATACTTAAAGAGAATTGTGTTTGAATGGAGCGTGGCTGTCGGAGGGCAGACAACACTCTTTTATCATCATAATAAATCCAAGCACTATTGCCATAAAACAGAGGCCCAGTAAAAAGTGATTCAGCTGACAGTCATGACGAAATGAATGCCTTGACGAAATGGCAGTCATCAATCACGGCTTTGGTTTTAAAATGCTAACATCCGCTCTAAGCTCTCTACTAATTGATATAAACCGTTTACATAAATCAGCCGCTGTGTGTTGATGCTGCGCGCTGTTGTCGCTGTGGTGGTGCATTTCAGAACGCACACACCGAGCCGTGGTCTGCATGTGTTCAAGTCGTTGTCCTGTGATGTGGACAGCTGAGCTGTGTTTTTAGAATAGAAACAGACTTGAATATGGTTGTGAAATGCTAAAGGCCTTTTCATGTGTGGGTTCATCTAAATCGTCCCTGTTGGGAACCTTCGTTGCTTTGCGGGCCGTTCAGGAATGGCTGAGTTATGGTCATAGATAAGTAGCGTTTAAAGCCTCCTTTGTCTTTTGTAATGATCCTGAGCAGTTTTTATCTCGAGAAGGAGTTTTAGACTTCCACAAATCTAAGCTGCGAGTGGCCGGGTTGGGTCAGTGGGTAGAGCAGGTGCACATGTACTGAGAGGTTTATGCCTCGACGCAGAGGTCCAGGGTTCGAGTTCGACTTGTGACGATTTCCTGCATGTCTTCCCCCCCTTTCTCACCTAGCTGTCCTGTCGATTAAAGGTGGAAAAGCCCAAAAAAATAATCTTAAAAAAAAAAGAAATGTTTCTGTTAGGGTGAAAATGTATTTGAAAGTATTTGATTGGACCCAAGGAAAAAACACTACTATAACACAATGGTACGGGGATCAAGTTTCCTTCAAATGAAAAGGCTCATTGTCAAAATTAGAAAGGTAAAGCTCCATCAATGGATGGCAGCATTATAAATCCTCCTGCTGTTCCTATATAATGTTTATCATAAGTGAACGCTTGTACACAGGCTTGGGTTAAACTGACGGAAAAAAAAGACGCAATCAGATTACTGATACAGGTAGTAAAAATGGGGATTATTATGATTACAGTTTTAAAAAGACATTTTCAGTTGGTAGAGCGGGCGCCCATATATAGAGGTCGACTCGTCGACGCAGCGGGCCCGGGTGCCGACTCCGACCTGTGGCCCCCTGCTGCATGTTATTCCCCCTCTCTCTCTCTCTTTTCATGTCTTCAGCTGTCCTGTCAAAATAAAGGCCCAAAAATGCCCAAACAAATAATCTTAAAAAGAAAGAACATTTTAAAATAAAAGAATAAGATACTATATATGCTACTTGGATTAGGTTACTTTACTCATTACTATTATTCTTTTCTCTTACTTGATGTAATGCTCAGAACTGTAATGTATGAGCTTGTGTTAAGCATTGGCATGATTCAATAAAAGATTTTGTTATTAAAAGATTATAAATAAATGATCTTATGTTTAATTTAACATGTCTTATCTCATAATACTGACATACATTAGCAGTACAAAAATTCCATTTGGGCATTGCAGAGAGCCACATCTGTCTCTATAATTTAAACTCACGTTATAAAAAGGGTTGGATGGAATTTCTGAATATTGTTAATATAAAAAAGACTTCACCATGTTTCAAAGTCTGAATACAGTATGTGGTTCTCCTCCTGATCTTTTTCTCTCTCCTTCTAGACTGAGCAACAGATGGAGGTGCACAACAGGATATTACCACTAAGAGGATTCCTATTTCTTCGTCCATCACTCTGGACGTTTTTTTTTTTTTTTTGTGGGAACAGAGTCTTTCATCGTGACCCAGTTCGACTGCTTACTGGAACTGGTGTAGAGTTGTTGGTTAAGCCCTCTGATACCTGCCACCACTGCCCATGTTGACCTGCTTGGCAAACCAAAATCCCTAAACAAGTCCGCTGTGAAGAACCTTAAAATAAGTAACCAGGTGGGATTAGAAAGTCCTCATAGCGTCTTGAGTATCTGAACTTTGACTTTTCACTCAGAAGGTAGGTGCCAGCTCTCAATGTGTGAATGGCCCAGTGTTAAGTTTACTCTCCAGTGCTACAGTACAGGGCTGCTCAATATATACATATCACGAAAGGCTGCAACATATCGCGATTGACACTCCGAGATTTTTTGTGTTAGTTGAAATATCAGTAGAAAACGGCAAATTAAAATGTAACTGCCATTCCTGCCTTTTATGTTCAATTCAGTGTTCAATTTGTTCAATAAATGATTTCCTTTCATTTGTTTTAAATTCAACAAGCAATTTGTTGTATTCTAGCAGAATAATGAAAGCAGCATAAAGGCAGAACTGAGTATACTTTAATATGTTTATTTATCGCAAGTAATATTGTTATCGCGATATTCAACAACGTCGTGGCACATGGCATATTTTCTCATATTGTGCAGCCCCACTACAGTAATACCTTTACAAGAGACACTGTGTGCTTCCCATAGGCAGGTAACGGTTAGGGTCTTATTTACATGGATTCAATTGTGTTATGAAACTAGATATATCTCAAAACACAAGTTCAGTTACTTCCAAAGCATTCAGGGAAATGAGTGAAAACCTGATCAGTGATTTATTCTGTGACCATTGTTGGCTTGACAACATCATTAGCATTTTTGTTTTCATTCCAAGGAGAGAGGTGTTTCCCAGTGATTGATATGAACACCAACACTACTTATTAAGATGACAGAGATGTTACAATCAGTTGTTGAAAATCTTTAGAACATCACAAGTGGGTGATGAGATCAGTCAGTTCGGTAGAGCTAGTGCAAGTGAAATCTAATCTTCTGAAAATGTATTTATTGAAAAAGCATCTTGTGCCTGAGTATTGGGTTGTATGGGTGAAAAGATTTGATGAGGTTGGACTTGGCCTTTATTATCGGACCACTGAAGCCGTCCTCTGTCCTTGGAAATAAAAGATTGCCTACAGAAAGCAAAAAACGGTTCACGGTGGCAACTTGACTCCTATAAACATTATTGTGCCAACATGTTTCAGAGAACTGCCTCTTCTAGTGGTCTCACACACACACACACACACACACACACACACACACACACACACACACACACACACACAGTTTGTATGACTGAGGTTACCTGGGCACACAGTATACTGTACATAATGGTTGTAAGTTTGGTTCATCCGTGGTTTTTGTGCAAGGAGGCCATTCTCCGAAATGCTTTTGCACACCAGAATACATTTTATTGAATGGCTCAAGTTGCCGTCCTTCATGTTTTTATGCAATCTTTAACATGCTGTTTGCATATTGTACCTGCATTGTGGTGATAGTCTATTAAGTTTTCCTCCGATTCGGACAGCTCCCTGTATGTTTTGTACAGCGGCACGGTTCTCAAGAATGCATTTTTTATTTTTTATTTTTTTTTAATGTTACCCCTTTTAAATGGCACAGTGTGTTGCTGTCATGTACATTTCATGAGGAGATATCCATCATGCCATTTGGTTATAGGGGCCAGCCGTCACTCGTGTGGAATTCCTGTGTTCACATTACAAATCTAAATCTAAATTTCAAAATCAAAATTTTAGGCCTTAAATTATTAGTATTGTGTTCTAGGTCTTAAGTAATTTTAAACAGGTCTTCATTTTCCTATATGTCTATGTAATGCTTTACCTCTAATTCTCATTAAAATGCTTGAGAATGTTTGTTTCTTTTGTGATTCCGTGGTGTTCCGTGTATTTCTTGGTGTTCCGTGTATTTCTTTCTTTCGCTAGTCCAAATATAATTTGCTGTATTACAAATGAGACCAACACGCAACTTATGTTGCAGCCAATCAGCTTCCCGTGTCATTGGCGCGAGTCTCTTTCAGATTGTATCACAGACATAAAACTGATTATATTCTTTAGCTATGGGGAAGTGCAAGTTTGGCTATACTTGGCTTGAAAAAAAACTGAATTTAGGGCTTGGTTAAAGCCAGTGTTGTGTGCCAGTGTCACTTTTGGATCAGAGCCAACACTAAGAGCGGAGGTGCTCTAGGTCCTCCACACGGTGACTAGACACCAGTCCTATAATGTGAATGAGGAAATCTGGGAATTGTTTCAGGTGATGTTTCCTAACTAATGCTTTTGTTGTTTTATGTTGTGGTATAAGTCTTAAATTCCATGCATAATGGTCTTAAAAAGGTCTTTAAAAAAGTCTTAAATTTGACTTGAGATTCATGCAATTTGTTTGCAAGTCAGATTATCACAGGAGTTATGGTAATTTCCTATTTAGTTTGTGAATTATGAGAAATAGTTTAGACTCGCTGATGATGTAGCATTATATTACCATACTTACAGCATGTATGTCTTCACGAGTACTTCTCAAGCCATGTTGTGTACGTGATTTTATACGAGTACAGTATAAACTACTATACAGGTATTTCACACGTGCATTGTTCAATAAAGAGCTAATAAAAATCCTGCAGCCATTTAATGACTGCATGTGATCTAGATGTTGATGCTTGTACTGTTGGAAAGCATAAAAAATGGTTAATTTAACTTGGTTGCTACTCTGAGGGATATTACCTCTTCATGTATTTCCTCTGTATTTGTAACCTCAGACCTGAGATGAAGGAGAGGGAGAGGAATGGGGGGGAATCTCTAGGGGGATCCAATTCTATTTTCTCTCGTGTTCACTGCAATATAATGACTTTGCAACGAGATCTCTTTCTGATTGTATCTCAGTAGACTTAAGAAAAGAAGTGCATTTTTCCATGGGACCATTTATCTGACCCCTATATTTCTTATCCTGTGACCATCTCACACTGTGTGTGTGTATAATATATGTGTGTGTGTGTGTGTGTATAATATATATATATATATATATATATGTCCTTGTTCACTTAATAAATATGAGATAAATTCATCAAATTAATTAATCTGTATTTTCACAGTTCAGTTATTGGTCCCTAGTTCCAAGGTGGCGCCCTGTTTTGATTGTTTGTCAACTTGGTAAAGTTATGAATACACATATTCATAACTTTATTTATATTGATAAAACATCTTGGATAAATTGCCAATAATTGGATCTGTACCTTCCTAATCCCCAACAAGGGTTAACATTTTTCCCTGCAGATCATGCTGAGTTCAGCATGAACAGACATGGTAACTTTCCAGTCCCAATAGCTTGTGGCTAAAGTCTGTCTTTGCAGGATAGCACACATTTGTCACCACTGACCAGATTTTGGCTGGAGGCTTAAGGATCCTCAGAGGACATTCAGTCGACTTGCCAGAACTAGAAAAGAATGTCATTTAATAAATCTCGTTATAAATTACTTAAAATGGCCTGAAAATAAGGTAGCATAAGAGTTAAATATGTGTTGATACTACAAGAAATTAAACATTCATAAAGCCACTATACAGACATGTCTGTTGGCTGAACATTCTGGTTTGATCAAGAGTCAGTGTGCAAATATGTGTTTGTGTATACTTTGTGTGTTGTTTGCATGGATGGGAGTGTGTCTACTCTGTCGTGTGTGTGTGTGTGTGTGTGTGTGTGTGTGTGTGTGTGTGTGTGTGTGTGTGTGTGTGTGTGTGTGTGTGTGTGTGTGTGTGTGTGTGTGCGTGTGCGCTCGCGTGGGTGTGCGTGGCTATGCATATACATGTATGTGTCAGCATGCATGCAACTGTTCAAATGTCTCTGCGTGTAAACGTCACTGTGTTGGTGTGTGTGCGTGCGTGCATGCATGTGTGTGTAAAGAGGAAACAGAGGGAGCTGAAACTCAAGTGCAGAGTGAGGAAATAGAGCAGAAGAATACGGCCCTGACAAAGAAATCCCGGATAATTCGGCCCTTAAGATGTGCGAGGGCTACAAAGAGCAAAGCACTGCATCCAGAGGTCGTTCCCATGGCAACCTTTGCCCAGCGAGGTCCCTGACCCTCCTAAGCGGAGCACAGATTGTAGGTCACATATGGCACCAGCGATCCAATCAGGCCTAATCTGGCTTGACTTGTCCGTCATACATTATACTGGAAATCTGGTGCACACTGTTGCTTATCTCATCAGGAGACTCAACTGTATGATAATGGCCGTGTGTATGGCAACTTCATGAATTTAGCCATTAAATGTATATGTCAACACAGGCATGTTTTGTCTATCAGCAAAGAGCAAAAATAGCTGAAGATCCTATGATACCCTGCATAAAGCCGTCATCATTAAGGACCCTACATAATGATGTAACAAACATTACTCACTTCATTAATTCTAATGCTTTAGCTTTTTCCCATTATTGTCAAATCTATTAAACATATATATATTTAAATTATATATATATATATATATATATATATATATATATATATATATATATATATATACTGTATATAATTACTTTCACAATTAAAATTGTGTGAATGGCAGCTTATTATGAGCCACAAAAATCGAGATTTTAATACAGAACTGTTTTCTTTACCCTATATGTAGATTCCAGTTTTCAGGTATTCAAATAAATGAATGTGTCAAAATGAAAACTATAAAAATGTATATTAATGTGTAAAAATTAGGGCTGTCAAAATAACGCGTTAATTTCAATTAATTCATCTGAGAAAAAATCAAAAAAAATAACGCAGATTAATCCATTCCATATTGACCTTTCACCCAGAGCCGTTCTAGCCACCATTCGGCTGTAAAATGAAGGAGGGAGACGAGAATGCGCAACAGAAACATCGCTGCACGTGACGCTCGTTTCTTTAACTGTCTATACTTAACACTACACTACACCCAACAGGAGGTAACGTTAGCCTTCCGCTAGCTAGTAGCTGGATTAAACACGGTTAAAATGCTGACAGCTAACGCTAAATGGTGTAAAATTTGACTGTGTTACAGACGGAGATGGTGCGTTCAATGAAACTGGTAATCTACAGCCTTGCGGTGCATTCGTAGTTATTGTAAAATACCCTTTTGAATTTATTTCCTCAGCATATTAGGTCATATTGTTGATTGTTATGGTCATTATTTGAACAGTGAAAATAATAATAAAAAGAGTTTTTTAACTTTCACTAATGCTGATTATTCATTGATTCATTTGAATTGAAATATTTAAAATACTTTCACGGCAAAAATGATGTATGCCATTAATTTAGATTAATTAATCACAGTCTTTTTTAATCGATTGACAGCCCTAGTAAAAATGTAATCATATTTACTGTAACCTTGCATTTTTGTTCGCTTTCGTCATTGTTGGGGGTTGGACAGATTCCACTGCTGTGTGTGTAAAAAGCACAGCAAAATCAACATTTCTTTCCTCTTCAAAACATTATTTTACTTTATTCTTCTGACCTTATTTAAACACAATATGTAGAAAAGTGACGGCAACATAATAAAGACAAAACATGATAGAAATAACGGACACATGTCATGTTTAACGTGTTATTTGGGCTATACAAAATGTCATTAATAGACAGAGAAATGAACATGTTACGTATAGGCTATATGGTGATGATGCTTGACTTTATTTATCGTTGGGTTTAAGTAGACCCCAGAGAGGTCTAACTGCCTGTTATAAAAAGTTTAAATCACAATCATCATTGGGGGGGGATACATTTCAGAATGTGCCTATACAGAAGTTCTTAAAACGTGTCTGTAGACAGATATAACTTTTTAATTCCAACTTTACAGTCATCAGTGTGAGAAACTCTGGGGGAGGCACTTCATCCAGGATGTGAGACTCAGAAGCC